>APFE031574001.1:1372-15549 GCA_000404065.3 Pinus taeda | reverse complement strand
ATCTATCTAATACTACGGCCCATTTGCAACTAACTGTGGTTCCTTTATTAATTGCGGATTAACCACTTACAATTATTAATATGGGATTTATTGACTCTTAACTATGACGTGGTACCATTACATAGATAAGGGGGTTAGAGTGGGACCCTAACACTCTCTAACCCAACACTTCAAGATATCTCTTGTGTTCATGAGGTTTTTGGGAGTGTAGAATGGTGCATCCATACGGTTCACTAGCAACAGCAAATGATACATTTGTTGGTAATCCTCTGGCCTGAATGCAACCAGCTCTACTCCACTAAAATTGCTTAGTATCATTGTCTCAAGATTAGTGTGTGAAACAATCCAGTGGATCATGTCTGCGCATGAGAATACAGGATACTTGCATGCAATCTTGTAGAAACCTGACTTATGAATGTTGACATAGACCTGTCGGTCCTCTAGATTCTCCTCAAAGCTACCTATGAATATATTATTGATATCTGGCCATGTGATCTTGTTGTCTTTCTCAATGAACAAGTGTGTGTCTGCATACATGGGCAAGCTCATCGATACCTATTCAACTACACCACCAATACTACTCTCAACTGTGCCCTTTGAGCCAAATCTCTTGGAGGCCATGTTATTTGTACTGCTGAGAAGCTATTCAACACCTGTAGTACCTGGAGATAGAGAAGACACTCACGGCAAGCCAATGTCAACTAAAAAACATAAAGCAACCTGGGAATTGATCATGCAACAAGCCGGGTGACTATTGGGAAATATTGCACATCATTGACTCTGAGAGGTTGGGATTGTGCATTGCGTATTCCTAGTTGCCAGTGAAGCCTACTGTTGACTAGAACTACGCAAAGCGTATCCCAGAGGGGTTGAATGCTGACTGGAACTGCGCAATGTGGAGTTTAGTCTGGCTAGGTTGGTGGCTGGAGCTGCACATTGCGTAGTCCCAGTGGGCAGGACTAGTCATTGTCTCCCAAAACTAAGAAGAACATAGCTGGGACCAGTGCCAGGTAGCAATTCCTGGAGGCAAGGCAGAGCCTTGACTTTCGAGAATGCGCAGTGCATGTCGGAATAAGAAAGATTCGGGCCAAGGAAGCCCAAATGGAAAAGTGTGAGCCCTTTGAAAGAAAGTAATAGTACTATCTTAAAATAAACACATAATCACACATAAAAGAATTGTTAGTTAACCTACAAAATAGTTCACAAGATAAGAACAATCATGATAGCATATACAACACACATTCAACAAGATTCATACTAAGGTAAATGATATAGTTTTTTAAAATTAGCATAAATGAAACAACATACACCAAAAATATATAGAGTTGTCTTACAACATTCACAATATATGAATGCAAGTGTGTCGGATTTGAGAGCTTTTTATCATTAATTGAAAGTTCCAAACATACAATTACAATGATATGCCACTGGCCCCAATACTAGAACATGAAGCCACCACTTGCTTCTCCAAAGAATGATATTCTTCCTATGCTAGACTATAGAAACCAAGGATACTAATCTTAGATACTAAGCCCATTCATTGAGTTATGAGGGTTTATTTATAACAAATTGGATGACTCTTCATCTCCCTTTGTGACCTTTGAGCTTCCCTCACGACTCTTGGACTTATTTTGTCTTTGCTCTAACTAATGACTATTCACATTCCACATTTAACTCTTGGACTTCCACTTACATTTACATTTTATTATTTTCAAATACAATAAGACAAACCCCATATGGGACAAAAATAGCTAGAGCCTAATAAGACAAAACTTATTATATTAAGCTTGAGATTGAGGAAACTCTAGCTCAGAAACTTCAACTTGTAATTCTAAAGAGAAATATTGATGCCAAGCTCTATATTGTGCAACTATCTCCTCAAACTTTGCAAGAAGGTTTAGTTGATATCTGACTATGGCCTCCATATCATCCGATTAAATTGTTTTGGAGCCAACCTATGCCTCATTACGCAATAAGAACAACTCCATATTGATCTTAGTAAGTCTAGTTACATACTTTTGCATGCTTTGTATGGTGATCTCCAAGTCATCTTTGGCAGTGACTTGCTTTAGATTGCTCAAGTATTATTTAATTTCCTTCTGAACAATGTTTCTACCCTTTGTCTCTACAAAAGGTCCAACTAAAGGGATCACATGTGTTTTGACCAGGGAGTCCAAACCATTGTACATTCATGCATAGACAGTGATTATGTTGGCCACAAAAGTACTAAGTTGGTTGTTACTTTGCACAAGAATTCTGACCTTAGCATTCTCTAATTATGATTCTTGTTTGGTATTCTTAGCCAACTCTACTAGTACATTCCTGTAATTGGTGCCCCATTCTTGGATCAAACTAATGGCTACATGCATTATCTTCAAACATTTCACATTTTCTTGTGACCTCTTCTACATTTCATGCAAGGGCACTATTTCCTTGTGTGAGGTGATCATATATTCGTAAATATGCCTCATGGTGTCTCCCAGTACCTGGATTTCACCGTATATCATTGTTTGTAGTTCTTTCAAGTGAGAATCCACAAAATACAATCATGGGTTTTCAACTTGGAGATGATCTGTTTTTTTTCTTGCATCATCTAGATCTTTAGCCAATTGTTGGTTCTCTACCATCAGGAAGTTTGTGCTTGCTTTTTGTAGCTCCTACAAGGACTAATCTTGTTGTTGCAATTATTGTTTGATTCCTCCTAGTGATAGTAACAATGACCTTCTCTGTGTGGATGAAAGCATGATGATCAAGGTCATTAGGGAAATATTTCCTCCTTTCCTATACTATCGTATTCTGGATTTAATCAAAGCTCAGGTTGGAAATATCCATGACCATATTGTCATATGAAGGAGAGATTCCTTATTCATTATCAGAAATGTGGCCACCTGCGGGGGGAGGTGAAGGTTGGCCGTTGATATGTTCTGCAATAGGCATGATTTCCCCCTCTATCATCTGTGTCACATACTCAGTGTCCATATCCTAGGCCAATATCGTCTCCTCAATTTCTTGTGAATTATATTGAACCTGCTTTTGCCTATTCTATTCTTCCTCGAGTTGTTTCTGTCATTTTTCCTCAAACTAATTTATCATTTATTTTTCTTCCTTTCTTTTTAGTTCTTCATATGCCTTCTTTTTTCCCTTTTCTTTCCTCTCCTTCTCTTCCTTATCCTTCCATTCTTCCTCTTTCTTATGTTCTTCCTCCTGCCTCTTCTCTACTTCTCGCTTCATTCTCTTCCTCTCTACTGCCATAGCCACTTTCAGATGATTAGATCGGATTTAAACTTATGGCTTTACTCCTCTTCTGGATTATGAGAAACCTTCCTCTTATACTTGATGCTCACTGGAGCATGCTCTTTTTGTTAGTTTCCTTCCTTGGTAACACTCTATTAAGGAAATATATTGGAAGGAACTCCCTCTTTTCCTAGTGCATATGATTGTGAGGCATTATAGTGATTCTTGATCTTATTCTCTAGTATGGCATAAGTCTCATACGGCCAGGAAAAGTGCAACTTAATACATTGTCTCTTGTAAACTCCTCTAGGATCATATCTATGAAAGTTCATTGTTCCAAACTTAAGGCTTTCAGATTCCTTCACTTCAACTTATGCAGCCTTCAAGTTCTTGATCTCATAGGATCCCACCTGCAATGGAAAGGCCAAGGTGCCTTCTTCTTTCTCTACAGTACTAAAGATAGAATTGTGACAAGAAGATAGGAAACCTATTGCATGACTACGTTATCAGTGGCATACCTCAACAAGGGATGAGGTGGTTTTTGACAGTCAAATACTCTAAGGTATTGTTGATAGTGTTGGACCCACCAACATCTTAGGGGATCTCCCCGGTAAGAAGTCCCAACTAGACCTCAGACCGTTTGGAGTAGGAGTCCCAATAGTGGTTAGTATGGTAATGCCTTGACTACGGTAGCGCGCAGAGGTAATAAAGATATCTTTGTCATAAGCAAGTGTGTGTCCTTGTGGCGAGTCAAGAGAGATGCATGGGGCAGTTCTAACACATGAAAGGGAAAAGGAAGTGTGTCCCTTATAAGTCTGTAATAATACGCAGCTTGAAAGGAACACACAAGCGGAATGACATCATGGGATGGAAGTGGAGTAGTCCACAAACTACGGTGAGGGATTAAACCAACAACACGATTCCAACAAGATTCATACAATCACATACAAAGTAGTTCATACATGAATGCGTAAGTTAAATAACATAACATTGTTGTTGGGTTTGAAGCCTGATTATCTTCTTTATTCAGACATATCGTCCCGTTGGATCCCGGTTCGTAATGGGGAGGCAATGCCACCCGTCATTTAATCACTATTAGGGTGTCCGTGGGAGGTGATGGTAACGCCCATGAAGCTAAAAATAGATGTAAATTTGCCTTGTAAAATATTGTAATTTCGTAGTCAATATAAGTCGTTCATTAGGTGGATGATCTGATGGTAGAAGTTATGTTTAATTTAGCATTTTTTCCCCTAAAAGGAAACATCTCGATATGTATGAGGGAATTGTATTGTGGTTGGAGATATGTGTATTCTGAGTGAGAAAGAGAGGATATTTTGTGAGAGCGAAGAGGGAATTATAACACATTTTTTGTAGGTTGTATCTCTTCAATTTACTCGATAATATAAAGGAAGGACTGGTTGTTTCTCCATGGACATAGCCAAAATTGGATGAACCACATATATCTGCGTCTCTCTTGTTTTATGTGTTTTCTGTGTTTATATTTATGCAATATTTTATGTGTTCCATTGCTTTATAATATATATTTTTTCTAACAACTAGAATCAGAGCCAAAGGTATATTTGGCTAATAAACTGGCAGGAGAGAAGGGTTCTTGGTTCGAGTGGGAGCAATGGTAGAATTGGTAGGTTTAGGGATGAGAAATTTAACGGCCAAAAGTATGAGCTATGGAAGATGAAAACTGAAGATTATTTGTATCAGAAATATTTGTACCTACCATTGAGCGGAAAGATAAAGAAGTCAATGAGTATGACAAACATAGAATGGGATATTGTCGACAGAACGACACTTGGAACAATACGACTATGTCAGAAGCATTGGTAGCCTTTAATATTTCAAAGGAAATGACAATAGAGAGTTTAATGTCGACATTGGCCAAACTATATGAAAAACCCTCAGCTTCAAATAAGGTATTTCTTATGAAGCGTTTCTTTAATATGAAAATGTTAGAAGGTGGATCTATTGTTGATCATTTAAATTAACTTAATATAGTTACTAGTCAGTTAAGTTCAGTAGGGGTAAATTTTGGTGATGAAGTTAAGGCTCTGTTATTTCAATGTGGATTACCATAAAGTTGGATTTTTTTAGTTATGGCCATTAGTCACTTTGTCTCTGGATCTAGTACTTTAAATTTTCATGATGTTGTCTGTGCAATTCTTAGCGAGGAAATGTGACAGAAAAGCACCGGTGAGACATCAGGTAATGCTTTGAATGCAGAGACTAGGGGAATAAAAATGGAAAAAGAAAAGACCCCAAGATATTGCAATAAGTCAATGAAAGACTGACCCAACTCTAGATAAGGGATAGTGTGCTAGAAATGTGGGAAGAAAGGACACCTGAGGAAAGATTGTAAGTCTCGGAAGGGAAAAGAAGGAGAGGTGCAAGAAGAAAACAGTAATGAAGAAAATGTGACGGGTGATGTGTTGCAATAAGTTTTGATTTTTTCTTTGGAAAATATTATTGATTCCTGGGTGGTAGATTCAAGGGCCTCATTCCATGCAACCCCTGATAGGAAACATTTTCATGATTATGTTCAAGAAGATTTTGGATGGGTTCGTTTGGGTGATGATAAACCTTGTAAAATCATTGGAATGGATAAAGTTTTCATAAAACAATAGAATGGAAACCAATGGCTATTGAAAGAGGTAAGATATGTTCCGGATCTGAAGAAAAATGTACTTTCAACAGGGCAGTTGGGGGGAAGGCTGCATAACTACTTTTACGGATAAAACTTGGAAGGTCACTAAAGGAGCCATGGTTATAGAAAAAGGATAAAAGGTTGGTATGTTGTATTTATGTAATGGTATTTCTAATTTTGTTAATGCTTTAACCTCTATAAGAGAAGATACAACATTGTGGAATCATAGGCTCGAGCACATGAGTGAGAAGGGGATGCAGATTCTTCACTCAAGAAATTTGTTGCCAAGTTTGAAGCATGTTGATTTGGAATTCTGTGAGAATTGTGTTTATGAAAAATAGAAAAGAGTCAGATTCCTCGGAGTTGGGAAAGAAAAGAAGAGCGAAAAATTAGATCTTTTGCATACATATGTATTGGGACCTGCTCAAGCATCATCTCTCAGTAGCTCTCATTATAATATTACTTTTATTAATGATGCAACCATGAAAATATGGATTTATTGTATTCGAAATCAATTTGATGTATTTGATACCTTCAAGAAATGGAGAGATTTTGTTGAGAATGAGACAGGAAAAAGGTTGAAGTGTCTCAAATCAGAAAATGGAGGTGAATATTGTAGAAAAGAGTTTGATAATTGTTGTTCAGAATATGGAATTTGTAGAGAGAAGATAGTTCTAGGAACACCACAAGAAAATGTGTGTCAGAAAGAATGAACAAGACAATCATGGAGCGTGCAAGGTGCATGTGATTGCATGCAAAATTTCCTTTAAAATTTTGGAAAGATGTTGTAGATACTACTGTTTATCTAATAAATAGAGGGCCTTCAAGTTCCTTGGATGGTGGTATTCCAAAGGAGGCATGGACAAGTAAAAAGATAAACTACTCATTTTTAAAGAATTTTGGTGGTGAAGCCTTTGTCCACATTAATAAAGAAAGTAGAACAAAGATTGACTCAAAACCAAATAAATGTACCTTTATTGGTTATGGTGTTAATGATTTTGGTTATCGCTTTTATGATTATGAAAATCACAAAATCATTAGGAGCAGAGGTGTCATATTCAATGAAAAAAATTTGTAGAAAGATGAGATGCAGGAAAAGAAATAGGAAAAGGAAAACAAAGCATACATAGTGTTTGATGAGATCATAAAAAAGTAAAGGTGCCTGAAAATCATAATGATCAACAACCACAACAACAACAACAACAAAAACAGACACCCCAAACACTTGAAAGTGGTGTTATAAGATCTACTAGGATAAGTAGACCCCTTGAACGATATTCTCATTCATTATATTATGTATTGTTGACTTATTCTGGTGAATCAAAATGTTATGAAGTAGTGTAGGTAGAAACTAGGAAGAAGTGGGAGCTAGACATGAAAGGAGATGGACTCATTGATACATAACCAGACTTGGGACTTAGTCAGGGTACCTGCAGGTAAAACACCATTGTAGAATAAATGGGTTTACAAGTTGAAGAAAGAAAATGGAGGTACAAAAAGGTATAATTCTAGACTTGTAGTGAAGGGGTTTTCACAGAAAAAAGGTATAAACTTTGATGAGATATTTTCTCTTGTTGTTAAAATGACTTTAATCATAATTATTTTAATTCTAGTAGCAACAAAATATTTTCATATTGAGTAGTTAATTGTAAAGACGACCTTTTCACATGGGGATTTGGAGAAAGAGTTCTATATGCAGCAGCCACAAGGATATGAGATCAAAGGGAAGGATAAATTAGTGTGCAGGTTGAAGAAGAGCTTATATGGCTTAAAATAGGCTCCAAGACAGTGGTATATAAAATTTGACAGGTTTATGTTTGAACAAGGTTATACTAGATGTCACTCTAATCATTGTGTTTATCTCAAAATGAAAAATGATGGCAACTATATTATATTGTCATTGTATGTAGATGATATCCTTATTGCAGGTTCTAACATGCAGGAAATAAATGTGCTCAAAGTAAAATTGGAAAATTCATTTGTAATGAAGGATTTGGGTGTTGCAAAAAAAATCTCTAGTATGAGAATAACTAAAGACATGAAAAATCACAAATTAACATTGTCTCAGAGTGAGTACATACAAAAGGTGTTAAAATTATTTAATATGTAGAATGCAAAACCAATTACTACACCTTTGGCTAGTCATTTCAAACTAAGTAAGGAGATGTGTCCCAAGACTTGGGAAGAGATGGCTTATATGTCTAAATTTCCATGTGCATCAACAGTTGGAAGCTTAATGTATGCAATGGTTTTCACAAGGCCTGATATTGCACATGCAATGGAAGTTGTAAGCAGGTACATGAACAATCCAGGAAAATATCATTGGGTGGCAGTGAAGTGGATTCTCATGTATTTGAGAGGTACCAGAAATCAAGCATTATGCTTTGGTGGTTCAAACATTTCTCTACATGGATATGTTGATGCAATTATGGCAAGACAGAGATAACAGAAGCACCCCAAGGTATGTTTTATTGTAAGTCAAACAGCTGTTGGTTTTGTTTCAAAATTGCAGAGTGTTGTTGCACTCTCAATGATGGAAGCAAAGTCTGTTGCTCCTACAAAGGCTAGTAAAGAAATGATTTGGTTCCAAAGGTTTCTTGATGAATTGGGTAAGAAGTAGGAGTTGGGTAGGTTATACAATGATAGCCAGAGTGTCTTTCATCTTGCAAAGAACTCATCATTTCATTCTAAGACTAAAACATATACATCTCAAGTACCATTTCATACGGTCAGTGTTGGAAGATGGACAGTTGAAGTTGGAAAAGATACACACTAGCTAGAATCCTGCATATATGTTAAAAAAAGTTGTAACCACAGAGAAACTAAGATTTTGTTCAGTTTCAATTTGTCTTCAAGTATGATGATGAAGATGAGAAGCATATAGGTCTAAAGTGGAGTCATTGTGCAGCAAATGAAGCAACAATGGAGTTGTTATCATCAGTCTCCAAGTGGGAGATTGTTGGGTGTGGAACCTGATTATCTTCTGTATTCATAGGTATCGCCGCGTTGGACCCTAATTCATAACAGGGTGGCAATGCCACTCATAATTTAATCATCATCAGGGGGGTTCAAGGGGGCGATGACAATGTCCCTGAAGCTAAAAATAGATGTAGAATTTCCTTGTAAAATATTGTAATTTCGTAGTCAATTTGAGTCATTCATTAGGTGGATGATCTGACAGTGGAAGTTATGTTTAATTTAGGATTTTTTTTTCCCTAGAAGGAAACCATTCACAATATATGAGGGAATTGTATTGCGGCTAGAGATATGTGTATTTTGAGCGAGAAAGAGAGAGGATACCATGTGAGATCGAAGAGGGAATTACAACAGATCTGTCGTAGGTTGCAACTCTTCATTTGGCTAGATAATATAAAGGAAGGATTGGTTGTTTCTCCATAGACGTAGCCTAAATCGGGTGAACCACATATATCTGTGTCTCTCAAGTTTTATGCATTTTCTATGTTTATATTTTTGCAATATTTTTTATCTTCCATTGCTCTGTAATATATAATTTTCTAACAAATGTTAAAGCAACCAGAATAGTCCAATTACAATAACAACATATGCATGAAAACGTGTTGGCTCTGTTATATTATATAAAGTGAGAGTTCCATCCATACGTACAACTATGACAGCCACTTGCCCCAATAGTGGAACATTACAGTCAATGCCACCTGCTCCTCCAAAGAGATGTACTCTCTTTGCACTATGGAGAAGCCTAGGCTCATCACAATACTCTCCAAGCCCTCTCTAAGCAATGCCTAGAAAATTCTTGGCTCCCAAAAGCTTGTTCTATGAGTTATGAGGTTTTATTTATAGCAAAGGGTGGGGTGACCCTTGACATTTCCCTCTGTGACTCTTGAACTACCCTCACGACTTTTCAACTTCATTATATAACTCTTTACATTACATATGATTGTTCGCATTCCACTAATGACACTTGGAATTTTACTTTACATCATGTTTACAATAATAATACATTTTCTACATATAACCATGTGGGACAAAAATGACATCTAGACAAGACAACACGAAGACTCGGATGGGGTTGGAAAGACCAACTCTTCGACATTCTCTCTGTGATCTGCGGTGACAAACTAGTGACAAGCTTGGTAGTGTGCAATGGTGTTAGTGTTTTGTTTGGTGATGTCTTTCTCGAAATGAACTCTTGCCACCATCGCATCCGGGTATAACGATTTGGATCCTTTGTCCAACTCGTCCTGTAACATGTGCATCTTAGTCTTGAGCATGACCATACCAACAACATATCTCTACATGTTCTTTGCATTGATATCCAAATCTGCACTGGTGGCCATGAGCATCAATTGATGAAAGTATGTGTCAAGTTCTAGTTGGACTTGGTTCTTCTCTTTGGCATCGGTGAGTGTTCCAATTGATGGGGTGTCGTACCTTCTCACTAGGACATCCAAACTTTTGAACAACTGTGTGTATGAAGCCTCAACATTGGTGATGAGCGGTGGGAGTTCCTCATAGTTTTGGATCGAGCTCCAAATGCATGCTTTGTCCAACTCCGCATGTGGCTTCATCATCTTGTGAAAGTAGAGCGGGGCTCCCATGTACCTCATTGTCCATGTTTGTACGTGATCAACAATGACATGTATGTCTGTCAGTGTGTGCCCAATCCTAATACAACACCGCTGATGGCCATGTAGATGGAAAAATGCCTTGTGCACGATGATGAACCTATCATACAATTTCCACATAACTGACTCAAGAGTTGATACTTCGGCGAGTGGGATTTCTTCATCTCTGCTCTTGCTGATCCTGTTGATTGTTCTTCCCTGTACCTGATTATTTACAATTCCTTAACCATGCACTATTTTTTTGCTATCAAGAACTTTACACTTGAGCTAGTGGCTTCGACATAGGCCTTCGTAGCATCAACCAAGGCAACTGGATGTCTTCGTACATCTGACACAAACATATGTTCTTCAAAGTTCACAGGTGATGCATGATCATATGGGATGTGCGCTCTCCATGCTTGTACAACTCTACATTGTGACTCATAAAAGGCTATGTTATACACACATGCTCCTGAATCATCCTCGAGGAGAACAATATCTCCTTGTTCACTTCAGACTTGCTCTATTGTTGGAGGTGGTGAAGCCTATGGGGTGACCTCAGTTGCTTTTGGCATGAGGATAATGACTTGATCCTGCTCCGGTTGTTCCATCTTCATGTCCATATGTTCATCCATTAGTTCATCTTGTTGAGCAAGTTCTTGTTCCTATGGTTTCTCACCTTGTTCATCCTATATTGTAGGTGGATCTATGTCTTCAACTTGTATCAGCTTAGTTTTCTCTACCTCTGCACCTTGCACTTCCTCCTATTCCTATTCCTATTCCTATTCTGGTTCTTGTTGCGCTCCCTTCTCTCTTCTATGCAGCTCTTGTTCTTCTTTGAGCTTCTGCTCAAATTCCTGCAAATTTTTCTCTGTCTCTTCCAGTCTTTGCTTCTCTCTCCTTTTCTGCACTACTGTCCTCTCGAGTTGTCGTCTCTTTACCTCTATCTCCAAAGCTACCTTCTCAACAAGTGGATCCTCTTTAAACTTGCAGCTTTTTTCTTCCTTTGTACTTTCAGAAATATTCCTCTTTCCTTTGTCTTGTGTTGGTTTGTTGCTCATTGCTGCTATGGTTGTTGTTGTTCCCTATGGTGTTGTTTCCTTGAGCGTTGAGAGCCATTCCATAACCATGCTGACCAATTCATCGATCCTAGAAGAGTTATATAAATACCTCCAAGGATCTTCCTCTAGCCAATGACATGCCCTATGGATCTAAGGGTAATACACCTTTGCACAGTGTTCTTTGCATATGGAGTGAGGGTCGTATGAATTGAAAATCCTTGTGTCGAACTTAAACTTCTTGAATTCTTCGACCTCGGCATCAACATCCTTCAAAATATAGATCTCGTACAACCCAATCTACAAAGGAAGAGTATGTCATGGTGCCTTCTTCCTCCTGACAACCCTATTGAGATGTGGTATGCAATCTCCTGCATTACTAGTTTGTCCGTGGAAAACCTTCTCCGCATTGTACATTCTGATGAAGGTTCCTTCTGGTGAAGCATACCAATCTAAAATGTTAAGAAATGCTTCCATTACTTCCTGAGACATGCAAGGTGTATCTTGTTCAAAGATCATCATGTACAGTGAGGTGATGAAGTGGTTAGATAGTCTCGCCATGACTCCACAGTAGTTTCACTTAGAGAGAAACTTACAATATATGTTCATAACATTCTTTGAAGGTGTCCATGCCCAACCCATCCCAAGAAACTCTTAACGGAAATAGATCGCATCAAGTAGGTAGGTAGACATGAAGAATATTTCTTACTGATCCTTGGGTGGATCCTGGGCATTTGATATATGCACTTTCAATTGGAGAGCCAACACGTCAAACCATTTGAAAGGTTTTCCTTCACTTGCCAACTGATTCAATACAAGCACCCAACTCCACGGGAAGGTCTTTGTGCTCTCTTGACCATATAGGCGACATGCAAAGACGACCAAGATTTGAGAAGTCTTCCTAAATGTCTTCGTCTTATAGATCTGGTTGGGAGTCATCCTGAACTTTAATGACGTTCTAACCCAACACTTAAAGATATCTCTTATGTTCATGAGGTTTTTGGGAGTGTAGAACGGTGCATCCATACGGTTCACCAACAACAACAAATGATACATTTGTTGGTAATCCTCTTGCCTGAAGGCAACCACCTCTAGTCCACTGAAATTGCTCAGTATCATTGTCTCGACATCAGTATGTGAGACAATCCAGTGGATCATTTCTGTGCACAAGAATACAGGATACTTGCATGCAATCTTGTAGAAACCTGACTTATGAATGTTGACATAGACCTATTGGTGCTCTAGATTCTTCTCAAAGCTACCTATGAATATATTATTGATATCTGGCCATGTGATCTTGTTGCCTTTCTCAATGGACAGGTGTGTGTCTGCATACACAGGCAAGCTCATCCATACCTATTCAACTACATCACCAATACTGCTCTCAATTGTGTCCTTTGATCCAACTCTCTTGGAGGCCATGTTATTTGTACTGCTGAGAATCTATTCAACACCTGTAGTACCTTGAGATAGAGAAGACACTCACGGCGAGCCAATGTCCACTAAAAAACATAAAGCAACCTGGAAATTGATCATGCAACAAACCGAGTGACTATTGGGCAATATTGCACATCATTCACTCTGAGAGGTTGGGATACTATCAGTTGAGATTGTGCGTTGTGTAGTCCCAGCTGCCAATGAAGTCTACTGCTGACTAGAACTGTGCAGAGCGCAGCCCAGAGAGGTTGATTGCTAATTGGAACTGCGCAATGTGGAGTTTAGTTTGGTTGGGTTTGTTGGGTCCCTATAATACTAGTGATTACCCCATTACTATTGTAGTTGCATCCCTTATTAATATTGTTGTGCCCATATTATCCCCATATTGTTATTATTATGCCCCATAGAATCCCTCTATTGTTATTTTTGTGGCTTTATATTATTATTGTTAGGTCGACTGAGTTATATTGTGACTCCTTAAACTCCTATATATAGAAAGGAGGCTTTGTCATTTGTATCATCCAAGAATTGTTCATTTACGTAATGTAAAGGAGGTTTCCCCCTCGAGATACTGAATTCTAAAGTGTTGATCTATCTTTTCTATCTTTTCTTGAGCTGGTTTCATGACATTTGGTATCGGAGCTTTGGATTCTAGGGTTTCGCTGCTCCAAACAAGTCATCGTGGAATTTTCGCTATAACTTTTTTTCTGTGATGTTTCAGAAGTAAAAAAAAAAACCCACTTGAGAAGACTTGGCGCTGAACTTTGGGTCCGAATTTCAGAGCGTTTCGTGGGATATTTTCGGAGATATGATCTGAGGAATTTCGCCTTTTTGCAGACTCCTGAATTACACTCAAAACAGGTGACCTGGGGAAAATCGTCATAACTTTCTTTCTGAGCATCGGATTGAAATTTCGTAAGAAGGTACATAAAGAGGACGGACTGTAGTTTTCATTTATATATTTTTCAGAGTTAAAGGTTGAAACAGTGACACGTGGCATGTCGTACAAGTTCGCTCTACTGAATTAGTCTATAATCAGGTCACTGTGGGAGATTTGGCATAACTCTTCATTGGAGAATCCAATTGGGGTGAGACTGGTGGCATTGGAAAGAGGACACAGAGGACTACTGCAGGTCACAATTTCAGAACTTAAAGATCTGAAAATACATAGTTACAGTCATTTCAAGATCGTGCTCCTAAAATCAAGAA
>APFE031573998.1:0-32813 GCA_000404065.3 Pinus taeda | reverse complement strand
ACAGTTTTATATCCATTTGAATCAAGTGCTCCTAATGAAATCAAATTTTTCCTTAAATCTGGTACATGCCTCACATCAGTTAATATTCTAGTTGTCCCATCAAAAATTTGTAGTTGTATGCTCCCAATCCCCACAATATTACATGTTACATCATTACCCATGTACACAACTCCATCATTAATTGATTTATATTCCTTAAACCATTCTTTATGGATACACATGTGGTTTGATGCCCCAGAATCTAACAACCAATGTTGACCATGATTTGACACATTAACTGATAAAACTTCATCACTCATACCTGAACCTGATGTCGAACCTGTATCTGTCGTATTCGCCTCCTTCTTCTCTGTCGAAGACTCTGCCTTTGAAGTTTGTTGTTGTCGCTTCCAGCAGTCCTTCTTTAAATGCCCTGATTTGCCACAAAACCAGCACTTTAGCTTACTCTTCTTTCCTTTCGACTTTGAACGGGAGTCGCTCGGCTTCCTGGGGCGTCTTTCTTTCGAACGACCTCTAACCATCATAGTTTCTGATGTAGAGGTTTCAGAATGCGACTTCCTCCTTGTTTCTTCCGATAATAAGGATGCAACTACATCATCAAACTCGATAGTTTCTGATGAACTAAGACTTATAGAAGTAACAAAATGATCCCATGATTCGGGCAACGAGCACAATAAAGTAATAGCTTTATCCTCGGATGGAATTTTTACTTCTATACTTTGTAATTTCACAAGAAGAGTATTAAAAGCATTTAAATGATCAACAATCGATGTACCTTCCTTCATTCTCAAACTGTACAACTGTCGCTTCAGGAGAATCCTATTGGTTAAGGATTTGGTCATGTACAGTTTCTCCAGTTTCATCTACAAACCAGCAGTTGTTGTCTCCGACACAATATTAAACAGGACATCATCAGCTAGACATAGTCGAATAGCAGTAATCGCTCTTTCATCCATCTCGGCCCACTCGCTATCTGTGATGTTGTAAGGTTGTTTGGACTTGCCCAACAACGCCTTTGCCAAGCCATGTTGGACAAGCAAGTCATGCATTTTTACCTTCCAGATCTCAAAATTATTCTTGCCATTGAATTTCTCAATTTCAAACCGGGCACTTTGAGTTTTCGCCATTTGTATCAACAAAAAACACAATAATCTCCAATATCCAACCAAAAAAAAAAAAAAATTGCCTATGCCTTTGAAAATTTCTGCCTATGTCTTTGTTTTTGAACAAACAAAAAAAAAATTAATTTTGTTTTTGTTTTGCTGTGCAAATTTACAGTAACAGGAAACTCCTTAGGCCTTGTATGCTTTTTTTTTTTTAAATTCTTTCGTCCAAACCATCCAAACCATAGTCCCTGTTATTTGCACAAGTCGTTATGATTAGGGGTCATGGTTGTTGGGCTTGCGAAAAGACTCAACCATGCGCAGCACGTTGTAAACTTTTAAAATAATAATTAAAACTTTCAAGATGGAGTAAGCTCAAAGGTGACCCGTGGTATTAAATTCCACGTGAATTAGCCATCTTGAATCATAATGGCAAACGT
Organism: Pinus taeda; assembly: GCA_000404065.3. Lineage (NCBI taxonomy): Eukaryota > Viridiplantae > Streptophyta > Pinopsida > Pinales > Pinaceae > Pinus > Pinus taeda. The sequence goes on along the minus strand of APFE031573998.1, from coordinate 31,270 downwards.
GCAAATCTCTTAAACCAATTTTGTTGTTGAGAAATCAATTTATGAACAATCCCTTTCGGCTCTGTTCTCGGCCTTAAAGACTACCCTTCCAACAAGCAGAATTATACCAATCTCTGTAGAATCGAACCTGTGTTTCATGTGCCTCTTTGAGATTCGGTTCTGAGCAAAAACAGCAACCATCTAAATGTTTTGGGCTTGGGGAATTGCAATCAACCAGTCAAAAAATGATAGCGCCGACAACCAATCAACAGTGATAGCAGCGACCAAACAATTCATCTCAACGCTCAACAATTCATCATGCTTAGGATTTTCAAGGGATTGGCTCACACACACAATTCCTTTAACACCCAGAGGCTTGGCAACTAAGCATGGGCCGACAGCTATATTTAAAAACAGGCTCCACGCAGTAATTAACATACCAGGTATCAGCGCATTGAGAAATTCACCCCAGGTATCCACGCTCCGTTCAAGCTCCACGGCAGCTCCACGCACGCTCTATGCACCGTTCAAGCTCCACGACAGCTCCACATACGTAGACTTTACATGCAGGTTCCCACAACATAATTTACACGCCAGCAGACTCGTGGCAGGCAGCAATCAATTTAACAAGTTTACGCACCAGCAATCAAACCATTAACACGCACCAGCACTCCGGGACTTGATACAACACGACCTCCTCCGCTGCGCCAGACGTCCAACAGTGCTCTGATACCAATTGTTGGACCAAGTGCACAACAAGATTAAATAAACACACATCCATCAACAGCAGAATAAATCATGCACAGAGAACACAGCTTTTAACGTGGTTCACCCAACCAATCTAGGCTACGTCCACCAAACATAGGCATCAGGAATTTATTAATCAAATTGGAGATTACATAATGAAAACCTCATAAAACTCTCACCCTCTTAGCAAACCATCCGAATGGTTACCTGTTATATAGCATAGAGAATCTAACAGCCTCATTAACTCCCTCACATCAAATATAGGAGGCATTAACTCCCTCCCAACAACCTGGAGCTAATCTAGGACCTGAATTCTATTGTTGTCATTAGCTGAGATTTTTCCTATTTTGCTCAAACAGAAAATCTCAACACGATGGAAGAAGAGGACAACGTGAATTAAAACGAAAATTAAGTTCAAGAAAATCCATACCAGTTAAAGTCGCAGCGGGATCCGCCATAGCCGAAGCATGTCATAGAAATTCGTACACCACGTTACGTCATTTTTTTAGGTGCTTGTTGTGTAATATCTTCAATATTCACATAGGTAGTTATGTCCATCCAAAGGCCATGCTCAAATCTGTTATATTTTATACATATTGCAATGCAGTGTTCATGTCAAGGTTTTCATGAGCAATCGGTACCATCATTTTCCTTGTACTTGAGTGGTGGAAAAGTGGTCCAACGCGTCTCAATTTAATAGTCAAATGGTTTTAATTTACATTCACAATATATATGTATCCAAACGATTTGTGATTTTCTAGTTCACAATATTGAAACCTTGGTTAACATTATATTTTTATAAGGCACTAAGCAATTCTGGTTCACAATATTGAAACCTTGGTTCACATTATATTTTTATAAGGTGCTAAGCAATTCATCCTTTATTGTGATTTCAAGATGTAGTATATAATTCCTTTTGTGTCATAATTCTTCATATTTCAGTTTCATATTTATTCTACGTCAAATGTATATTTCATTTAATGCTACTAGTGAACTCACAGTTATAGGACCTTTTAATAAATAAGTCTACATGACACAATAGGAGAAGAAATGAGGCATTAGAGTCTAACCCCCCTTTAGTAAACTTCGCCTAAGCCTTTGTAAAGATGTTTGCAATTTGATCATCGGTTGAACAATATTTCACTTCAAGAACATGCTCATGAATGAGCTTTCCGATGAAGTGCATGTGTAGTTCAATGTGTTTGTTGCGCTGATGTCGGACTGGATCTTTGCATAGTTGAATGGCATTTTGATAATCACACCAAAATGTAGTCAAATGCTACGGTTGAAAACCTAACTTTGACAGGGTCTGACAAAGCCACGGGGCTTCCTTACTAGCTTCTACGGCGCCAAAAAACTCTGCTTCTACTGAAGAAAGAGAAATGGCACTTTGTTTCTTGCAAGCCCCTGTAATAGGTGTTGGGATTTCTAATTCTAACACATTAGAAACCCTTCATGCACTTTACTGATTTATTCCTACTTACTTGTTCTGCTAATTAATAGGTTATTTACCATGTAAACGCTGGAAATAAATACAAATGCATGCTTAACACATTACATATCATCAACCGAAGGAAATAGAAAAAAGCACACAAGTGACCTCGTTGTTTTTGGACCAATGTCCCTGGAAAAACCCAATGCGGGAAAATGGTGTAGCTATTTGAGGGTTTGATTTATTAAGTAGTTTTAGAATACAATTTGGGTGCCAAATTTCGCTCACCAAATAGAGAAAAATCTCAGCAGTAGTACCTCCCTACTCGAAAGTAGATATTCCGGCAGAAACCCTAGATAAACACTCCGGCAGTTACACAGCTCCAATTTGCCCCACGAAACCCAGTGTCAGCCTCTAGGGACTACATTAGCCTCTCTCTGGCCTAGAGTTAGCCCAACGTCACCATGGCTTGCCCTGCGTCAGCCTCTAGAGGCATTGCGTCGATCCTCTGGCCCTCTGCGTCAGTCCTCTGGCCCTCTGCGTCAGTCCTCTGGCCCTCTGCATCAGTCCTCTGGCCCTCTGTGTCACTCACACTGGCCCTCTGAGGCACTGTGCAACTCCTGGCTCTCTGTGTGAACCCCTGACTGTCTATGTGTGAACCCTTGGCTACTTCTGCGTCCCTCTCTCCAGCCACTCTGTTGATCCTCCTAGTGTTATCTCTGCCTCTTTACTTCCGTATTCACTGCCCCTCAGTTGCAATTGTGATCACTCTCTCAACTTTCTTAGCAAACCTAGCCCCAGAAAGTCGAAATCTTGATCTCTTTGTGTGTTCTCCAAGTGACCCTCAAGCCTCCTCTTATGCTTTTCTCATTGATAATTCAATGGCCGAGATCTAAGTCCCTAATCAATGGCTAAGATTAGATCTGACTTGATGCATGACTTTTGGACCATTATAACACAATTTTATATTAATTCATGTTAATATTTTAATTACTCCATTAAAAATATTAATTATTTTAATATCTCGCAAACTGTTTAGAATCTTCCCAAACCCTTTCTGGGTATTGGAGATTTCATGTGCCTAATCCTCTCCATCAATTTTCATGGTTAAAGCACATCCGATGTTATCCCAAATCAACACTCCCTCTTAGCAAGGACTCTGCTCTAGTAATACTCCTAACTGAGCATCACTCTGATCATCTGACATCGTTCCCTGTGCTGATGTTAGGCCTGCTGCCCAACATCCTCTGCATTACTACATCTTGTACTTCTACCCATGGCTCAATCTTGATGACGCAGACACTGCGTCACCCCTTCCTTGCTGCTACTCTGCTAGGAACAACTTCTGTCACTTGGGACAACTGTTTTTTGTTGCTGCTGCTTTGTTAGGTTGATGTCCTCAGTTCTCCTATGATCTGCAACCATCCTCTGATACCATGTTGGAATTTCTAAGTCTGACATGTTAGAAACCCTTCATGCACTTTATTGATTTATTCATACCTACTTGTTCTGTTAATTAACAAGTTATTTGCCATGTAAATATTAGAAATAAATACAAATGAATGCTCAACACATTAGAGATCATCAACTGAAGGAAATAGAAAAAAGCACACAAGTGACATCATTGTTTTTGCACTAATGTCCTCGGAAAAACCCAATGCGGGAAAATAGGTGCAACTATCTGAGGGTTTGATTGGTGCCAAATCCATCTCACCCAATAGAGAAAAATCTCGACAGTAATACCTCTCTACTCAGAAGTAGATATTTTGGCTGAAACCCCGGATAAACACTCCGATAGCTACACAGCTCCAATTTACCCCACGAAACCCTAGCGTCAGCCTTTAGGACTGTGTCAGCCTCTCTCTGGCCCAGCATTAACCCAATGTCACCCTGGATTGGCCTGGGTCAACCTCTGGAGGCACTACGTTAGTCCTCTGGCCCTCTGTGTCACCCATGCTGGCCCTCTGAGGCACTGCGCAGCTCCTAGTTGGCTCTGCGTGAACCCTTGGTTGCTTCTGTGTTCCTCTCTCCGGCTACTGCATTGATCCTCCTGGTGTTATCTCTACCTCTCTACTTCTGTATTTACTACACCTCAGCTGCAACTCTGGTCACTCTCTCAACTTTCTCAGCAAAGCTAACCCTAGAAAGTCGAAATCTTGATCTCTTGGCATGTTCTCCAAGTGACCCTCAAGCCTCCTCTTATACTTTTCTTGTTGACAATTCAACGGTTGAGATTAAGTCCATAATCAATGGCTAAAATTAGATCTGGCTTGATCCATGACTTTTGGACCATTCTAACGTAGTTTTATATTAATTCACATTAATATTTTAATTTCCCTAATTTTAGACTTATGGACTCCATTAAAAATATTAATTATTTTAATATCTCTCAAACTGTTTAGAATCTTCCCAAACTCTTTCTGGGTATTGGAGATCTCATGTGCCTTAGCCTCTCCACCAATTTTCATGGCTAGATCACATTCAATGCTACCCCAAATCAACAATAGGTTCAGAACCAAGAGTGAAGACGTAATTTGCAGTAGACTTCCAATCATCAGGGCCACCAGCCCAATCAGAATCAGCGAAACTAACCAATAGAGGAGATGTTTCTACACTGTAATGAATCCCAAATTGAACTGTACCTCGAACATAATGAAGTTTTCTTTTAGCTGCTTTCTAATGACTTTCATGTGGGTTTTGCATAAACCGAGAAATAAGGCCAACAACAAAGGAAATATCAGGACGGATATGGGTTAGATACAAAGGTTTTCCAACAAGTTGATGGTATAAGGTAGCATCAACTTCATGGGAAGTACAAGTGACTGAAAGTTTGGCTCCAGACTGAAAGGGGGAAGGGTCTGGCTTACAGTCTTCCATGTGAAAGTGGCATAGAAGATCATAGGCATACTTAGACTGGGAAAGGGAAATACCTTCTTTGGATTGCAAGACTTGAAGACCAACAAAATAACGCAAGTGTCCTAATTTTGTCATTTCAAACTGCTTTTCAAGGCTAGAGTTCACATGGTTTATAAGGTTGGGATCACTACCAGTAAGGATAAGATCATCAACATAAAGAACAAGAATGATAAAAGACTTACCCACTTTCTTAGTGTAGACAGTATTGTCATAATGACACCTAGAAAAGCCAGTATCTAAAAGAAAGCTATCCATTTTGGCATACCAAGTCCGAGCGGCTTGTTTGAGACCATAAAGGGATTTCTTAAGCCGACATACAAGGTTGGAGTTTGTTTCTATAAAGCCAGGAGGTTGTTCCATATAGATTTCTTCATGCAAATCCCCATTCAAAAAGGCGAATTTAACATCCATCTGATGGACTTCCCATTTGAAAGAGGCAGCAAGGGAAAGAATGAGGCAGATAGAGTTCATTTTGGCAACAGGGGAGAAGGTTTCAGTATATTCAATGCCTTCAATGCTTTATGTTTATCAACTTTTCCATCTGGTCCAAACTTGGTTTTGTAAACCCATTCGCATCTAACAAATTTTCATCCCTTTGGAAGAGGAATAACGTCCCGTGTATTATTCGCCAATAGTGAACGATATTCTTCATTCATAATTGCGTCCCAATCTGGATGGCTTGAAGCTTTTGTAAAGGTGTCAGGATCATAATTCGCTGAAGCTTGAGCCAGTAAAGAAAAGGCTCTATCAAATTGAGAATGTGTACGACGTTGATCTATAGGATCACCTGTTGCATCCCGAGTAACACGAACCCATTATCTCAAGAAGCTGGGGGAGATTGTCATCCTCGTTGTCATTATCTGAAGAAGAAATATTTTCATAAGTAGAAGGGATAGAGAAAGGTGGCATATCTGCCAAACTAGGCTCGTAGGCCGATATATTTTCAGCAAACTTTACATCCCTTCTAATGATAACATTTTTGGATTTAGGTGGAAGAAGTCTTTATCCTTGGACATCTTCAGAATATCCAACAAAAATACATTTTTCACTCTTAGGTTCTAAGGCTTTATGTTTCTCATCTGGAATATGGGCCCATGCTTCACTTCGAAAAACACGAAAGTGACTTACATCTAGTTTAATTGAGCTCCATGCTTCTTCTGGAGTGATATTCTTTAAAACCTTAGTAGGAGTGTGCTTTACTATGTAATTTGCATAATTAATTGCTTATGCCCAAAAATTAAGCGTTGTCTTTTAGATTGAAACATACAATTAGCCATTTCCTTTAAGGTGTGATTTTTCCTTTTAGTTACACCATTTTGTTGTGGAGTATATGGAACAATATGTTGCAATTGAATTCCATGCTCAGTGCAAAAGTTGAAGAATTTGTTGTTAACATATTCTCTGCCATTATCAAATCTTAGCTTAAGAATTTGATGTCCAGATTGTTTCTCAACAAAGTCCTTAAAGGCCACAAACATGTTAAAGACTTCACTCTTGAGTTTTAAGAAGTATACCCAAGTGCGTCTAGAGAAATCAACAATGAAAGTTAAAAAATACTTGTAGTCAGAGAATGAAACAATGGAAGTGAACAACATAAATCATTATACACAAGTTGTAAAGGCGTTGAGGCGTGAAGAGGCACATTTTTCAAAACTATCCCGATGATGTTTTTCGAGTACACATCCGGAACAAACACCATCTCTGCAAGATACCATAGGAAGACTTGTCACCATATTTTCTTTACATAGATTTTGAAGGGAACAATAGTTTAAGTGACCAAATCGCTCATACCAAAGTTTGTTTGCTTCATCATTATGAGCAACAAATACCGAAGGAATAGTTGATGACCCAAAGTTAGTAGCTAAAATCTGTCTAGGATCTCTTAGGTCATTAATTACAACCTCGTGAGGTGAAAATCAATGATTTTACTTTCACCTAAATGAATTATCTGATATACAAATAGAAGGTTGCAAGATAAGGTAGGAACACATAATACATCATTAAATTGACCATTACATAGATGAATAGTTCGAGTCCCTACAACACTAAGAGATCTATCATCACCAACATATATATTTTTGGTGTTACAACCATTTAAAGAAGAAAACATGGCTTTGTTTTTGGCCATGTGATAAGAAGCTCCAGAATCAATGAGCCACTCATGAGAATGAGAAGAAGAAGATACATTTAGTGCATAACCAAACCAAGATGCTTGACAACCACATGTAGAAAGTGTTATTCCTGAAGATGAAGTTGAAGAGTGCTCCAAATATATGTTATGCTTCTTCATTGTTGCTTCCAAGGCTTTCATATTCTTAAAGCATTTGGATTCTAAGTGATCATTTCAATTACAAAAGTTGCAATGTCTATCTGTCTTCTTCCCTTTGCTTTTATTTTCCTTATCATTTTTTTGAATTGATTTTTCATTTTGACACTGAAATTGCTTAAGACCCTTGTTTGGTTTAGAAACATTCTTTTTAGGATATTGTTTCTTAGGATTCATTGAATTTAGTTGATGCTAGGTTGCTAAGGCTTTCTTAAAAGAGTTTGGAAAAATTAAGAAGACCAAGATGTAAGAGTTTTTCTTGTTCTCTTATTAAAGAATCACAAAAGGCATCAAAAGAGGGGGACTTATAGGCTTGTCCTTGAGAAATAAAGGCTTCTATAGTAGAATGGAAGGTGGAAACAAACACAGTAGGCTGGTCATAACTTAGTAAGAATGGAATAAATAAGGCTATCATCTTCTTTCTTAACCTTAATACCTTCCAAAAGAAGTCTAAGGGTCTTGAACTTTGACAAAAAATCTTCAAAGGAAGAAAAATTATTGGGGTCCAATGTAAACAACTCATTTTCAAGTTGATGAGATCTTATTTCATTTTTAATTCCAAAAACTTTATTGAGTTGTTTCATTGCTTCATCAGGGGTATCAAGTTCTGCGATATGGAATCTAAGGTCTGGAGAAATAGACATCCCTATCAACCCACATGTTTGATCTTGCTTATTTTCCCATTTGATTGTCTTATCTTCATCTTTAGGTTTAGATTCTTGGCCTAAAGCTATTCTATAAAGACCTTTACTTCTAAGTAAATCCACAATGTAGGACAACCATTGGAAATAGTTGGTTCTGCCAAGAATAACTTGGCATGAACTTTCCATTTTAACAAAAATTGAAGTTGTATACGATGAAATTAAGTATTCCAATGGAAAGATCTCAAAAAATTAGGTTGATTAAAAAAACGACTCTGGAAACAACTTCCAGATGAAGAAGTTATGACTTTTCTAAGAAAAGTTGTTGAAGATGTCAATGAAGTACGTGAATGTTCGGAAGTGAATGATAATGTTATATTTAAAGAAAAAAATCCCTTCGCCCTCCTCCTCCCCTCCCCTTTTCAAACTTAATCTAATTAGCTCACTTTTAAAAAAATAATACTTTATGTGAACCACTTTTATAAATAAGTGAAAGTCACTTTTATAATGGTACTTTATGAGCTACCTACTAAATTGTAACTTAAATAAAAGATAAAATGACATTAGAATTATAAGTTGTTCACTTTTTATAATGGGTGAGAACACTTTTACATAAAGTAACTTTAAAGCATAAGTTACATGTGCTTTTTGAAAAAGTAACTCAACAAAAAGAAAAACTTGAACCTAAGACTTCTATTCTCATAAAGTAACTTTGGACCAAGTGAGCTAGTTAAAAAAATTAGTAATTTTTGGAAAATATGAAGTTTTTTTTTTTTTGTTTGCTTACTTGAAAAATCTTTTTTTGCCTACAAAACAAAGGAAACCACACAGCCTAAAACGAACATGCAAAAAAACAAGTCTTACGACTTAAAGTTAGATTTCACTGGAAACTAAATATTTTCCTAAATGTTTTTTATTTTCTGAGATCACATTAAGGCACAACGGAAAAAAGCATACACATGAGAAAAATGCTTTCTTTCTGTTTCTGACTGTCCCAGATTGCATAGAGTCATGGGACAAAGAGCATACACATAAATGAAAGGTACAGATCCGGTAATAAAAACATAGAGATAAATAACTAAAACTGTAAATAAGATTGCATACCTTGAGATCTTAAAATGACGTAGTTAGGGCTATCAGAAACCTTTTCGCATGAAACGAAAGGGGTTTTTCACTGGAACAGATGCTCCTAACACAATAGAGTAGTCCTCTCAGCCTGAAAGCAGTAAGAAATAATAGATCTAGGAAATGACAGTCGGATGTAGTTATACCGACTTCAAATTTGGATCACCAATGGATGTGGCCCTCAAATAGCTATGATACAATGTAGAAATGTACAGGGTAAGTTCCTCAAATAAAACACCAAATGACACCGCTCATAAATAGATCACAGATCAATGTAACAATATTCTTGGCATGGTTAAAACCCTCAAAGAGGGAAACAGTCCACAGCTTGAGCCAACGTGGCCACTTCATGCAATTTATTAATGTAAAATAAATAAAATTTACATAAGCTTATCTCATGAACGGTTACCTTACAAATTACCCTCCATGCTCTTTAAATAGAAATCGTGGACCAATCGGGTGTTAAGCCACAGATCAAGTGTCGGTAATACCGAGGAGAGAATGAACTGTCAGATCGCTTCATGTCTAGAACATATCATGACCGTGGGATTGTAAGTTACAAAAAGTACATAGTAAAGAAACACACGTTACCTAACTATGCACTAGACCAGGTTATACTTAACTATTTCCTATGTGTCGGAATATCCTAACAAGCATGATGTTTCCTCCACTTTTAGACCCTTGAACATGAATTGTAGCTCCTTAAGATCATTCAAAGACCCGATGAATCCCAAAGACATGAAAGGTGTGTATTTGATCCTTTGTTCTTATGGGACTACTTATGTTGAAGAAACTGATCGTTCTAGTAATCAAAAGATTAAGGAACATGTGGATGACATAAAACATTGCAGGAAGGACTTGCTCCTCAGCCTTGACGAAACATGCAAAGAAGACTAAGCACCACATTAGTATTGAGGACTTTCAGGTCATTGCCAAGATCGATCACTTCTATCACTGTAAGTTGAGGCAGGTCATTGAAATTCAAATTGAAAAAATGTCCAAAACACTTAATAGAGATGATGGTTGGAAGTTAAGTCGTTCTTGGATCCCCTCTCTTTTTTCTTAGGTTTCCTCCTATATGTCTCTCTCCCTTTTTGTGAGTAAGAATTTGAGTATTGCCCCCACCCTTTGTTTAACTATTTTTCGATAATGTTACAAATTGTAAATTTTCTTTTATAATTCTAATCTCTTCATTTTATTAATTTATTTGATGTAATTTTATTCATTTTCATTCTTTTATTCTTTTTAATTTCACCTCTATATTATTATGACTTATTTTTTTATTTATTCATTTCAATTTTGTTTTATTTTTTAATTTGACTTTGTTTGTATTATGTCCAATCATTTCTTTCTAATTCTCTCTTATTTTACCTTTCATAAATTTCCCCTTTTATTTCCTTATTATTATTATTATTTTACTCTATTTCATTTGGATTTCTTTATTTTTTTCTATTTTTTAGGATTTTTTTTAATTAATTTTGACTTTAATATTTCGATCTAAATTTCCTTTTGATTTATTAAATAAATATCACTCTTCTTTTATATATATATATATATTTTTTTTTAATTTTCATTTCCTTTTTTATGTTCTGATTTTAAGGCTTTTTCTTTTATTTATTTTTTGTTTTAATGTTTCTTTGGATCAAATTATAAATAAATGAAGAAATAATTTAATAAAATATTGTGATTGTTGGGTTGGTCGTTTCAGCTTCATGATTAAATAACAAATAATTGAATAAATTAATTAATAAAATATTTTGACTGCTGGTATTAGTTGTTGCATCTCTAATATATATTAATGGAGTAGTCTAACTTATAGATGAAATATTTTCAGTGGAATTCACTAAAACCTTGTAATACAATTTCAATATTTTTTGTTGTTTAAAATACTTTTTTGAATGCATAATTGGATTCAACACCCTAAAAAGCCCTTGGAGCACTCGAATTATGCAGATTACATAATTTAAACTCAATTTTTAAAAATCTTACTTGGATTTTGATTCAAATTAACCAGAACAAAAAACAAAAAAAAAAAAAAAAAAAAAAAAAAAAAAATAAAAAAAAAAAAAATGTCGTGAAGGCATTTTTGTTTATAAGGTTTAGACTACACCTATATTATTTTCTAGTTCAACTATCCATGTCTAATGATGAACCAATACGTGGTTCGAAACGGCGGGTTGGCTTAAAAGCTTTTTATGTGATTTTAGTTCAGTACAATTCTTGATATAATCATGAATCACAAAAAGCTTGCTTCTAAATTACTAATATTATTTATTGAAAATAGTCTATTTTATTTTAATTTGAATTATATATTATTCTTAATTAATTTTACATTTAAATTAAATAATCATTTAAATTGTAATTTTTTAATATACTTAAATTTTAACTTAAATAATTATTTACATTGTATTTAGATATATGATTAAAGTTTTTAACTTTGAAAATAAAATAAAATATACTTTATACTTATTATTCTTTATTATCTTTATTTACTTTTATTTGGTTCTTTTCATAAAATCATACTAATCATTTCACATTCATTACTTTTGAACTACATAATTTGGTTCTTTTCATAAAATCATACTAATCATTTCACATTCATTACTTTTGAACACACAATTATGTAGTTGTTTGCATTATCTGCTTGATGTTTTCACTTTGAAAAGAGTGGGTATTATACTTTAATTGGGAATGATTTGGTGTCTATTATTAACTTAATTACAAAATTTACAATTAAATTTAAATAATCGTTTAAATTGTAATTTTTTAATATACTTAAATTTAATTTAAATAATTATTTACATTGTATTTTTAATAGATATATGATTAAAGTTTTTAACTTTGAAAATAAAATAAAATATGCTTTATACTTATTATTCTTTATTATCTTTATTTACTTTTATTTTGTTATTTTATCATAAAATCATACTAATCATTTCACATTCATTACTTTTGGACACTCAATTATGTAGTTGCTTGCATTATGTGCTTGATGTTTTCACTTTGAAAAAAGTTGGTATTATACTTTAATTGGGAACGATCTGGTGTCTTTACCTATTTTAAATAATTTTTTATTTCATTTATTATGAAGGAAAATTTTGACCTATAATCATTAGTTCTATATTTATTTTCAATGTGTTTTTCATTGCTTTAGCACAATCATCATGAGATTTGATTCTCACTTATGCATGGATGCTTTACTCAGGGACATTCTACATTAAAGACTATTAAAAGGATTATAATCTATGATGGTGTATTCTTTTTCTTTTCTTATTTATTTAGATATTGGATCTAGGTCAATCATATAGATGCTTTTAGAGTGTCACAAAATGTTTGTTTGTATGATCTTACACATTCATATGTGTCTTTTGGAGCTCATCACTTTGGAACATATAAGACATCCATTGTCGTCATCCAAAGACTTTGGAGCATATAAGACATATATTGTCACCATCTATATGTAGTATTTGGAACATGCTTGGTGAAAATTTCTTTGGTGATGACCAACAATCACTTATCCCTTTCATCACTTCTCGTAGAAAATGATCAATCCAAAGAGAAGGAGAGCTACAGGAGGAGATTCAATCTAAAGAGCCGCCTAGAAGCAATGGGTCTCTCCTTCCTCTTGGTGCTCCCATAAGCATTTGGTGCAATATATTTGGGAGAAACAATATGCATCTATATTAGTGTTGGAAATCACTTTAACATTAGAGGAAATTTTAGCCTAAAAGTCACATCCTAAGGAAAAATAATAAAATAAGAGTTATGAATTTTAGAGGGAAAAGAAGAAAACTATTTTTTTTTATTGTACTTTTCTCTTATCTCCTTATAGGTTTACTCAAATTTCAAGTGTAGGAACTCGTTGGTTACAAAATTAAATTCCACATCCAATGAGTACTCATTATGCATACTTCTGAAAAGACCCACATCAAAAAAAAAAAAAAAAAATGAAGATACATTAAAAAAGTGTGTTGAACCCAAATTAACAAGGAGGAATAACAGATGATTGTTGAGTTACGGTTGAGGGAGGAGCGCTCGGACTAGGGTTCTGAGAATTTCTTCAACGGTGCAGACTGCACAGCACAGTACCTATTCGCGGACTGAACGGAATCATCTGCAGCGTGACAGAGCTGCAGGGCATTAGGGCAGCACAATGGAACATCCTCAGGGGAGGGCGTCAAAGCCCTCCCCTTCGCAGCACGATCCTAAGCAGACGGTGATCTTTGGATCTGTCGATAAGGAGATTTTAAATAAGGGGAAAAGGCATCAGAACGAAAACGAGGAGACTAGAAATCAGAAGGACAAAGATAGAGTCACACAAGACGGAAGGGAAACACCAGAAGAGGGCCCGAAAGTATCCTCGACAACTTGCCGGCCAGTGGCCAAGGAACGGCCCCGAATAGAGCTACCGGGAGACAAGATTGACAGGCGAATAGAGTACATGAGAGATCATGCCCTTATTGGGAAGTTTATAGGGTTTTGGCCGACTGAGAAAGCCTTAAATGGGTGGATAGCGGTGAAATGGAAACCTAAAGGAGACGTCACTCTGCAGCTAGGGCCGAAAGGCTTCTTCACCGCGATTTTTTTCTGTCTAGAGGACAAACTCAGGATTCTGGGAGCAGGGCCATACTTTTTTAACTCAACAGGACTGTATCTGAGGGAATGGATACCAAGATTTAACCCGGATAAGGAAGATCTCACATGGGCGCTGATTTGGATCAGAATGTACTCGCTTCCAGATGAATACTGGGACGAGGACATTCTCAAAGGCATAGGAAATGGATTGGGGGAATACATCAGAGCGGCAGAAGAAACCAAATCGCGCAAATACACTTCCTATGCCCGCATATGCGTCTTCATGTCCCTGAATGAAGCTCTGCCAGAGTCGGTAACTCTCTCCCACCGAGATGAAGAGTGGATCCAGCCACTCGACTATGAACACGTCCCCTTTCGTTGCAGAAAATGCCATGCTCTGGGGCATCTTTTCAGGGACTGCCCTCTGAATGCCAAAGCCAATATCTCTGATCCCACTGAAACCCTAACCCAGGAAGGCTTCACCAAAGTCCCTAGTCGGAGACGTTCGCACAAAAAGCCCACAAATGGGAACAAACCCCCACAAAATAATACCCATGCCCCAGTAACTAAGAATAGCTTCGACATTCTTGCTCAGATCTCCGATGAGCAACCCCCGATTTCCAAGACCAACCCAGCTCCTCCTTCTTCCTCCTCCCATCCCCCTCCCCCTTACAAGTCTCAACCCCCCATTATCACTCCAGCTATCCTCAACAAAAGTCAGAAAGAGACAGCAGAGATACACAAGGATATGGAAGTCGATGGAAAGGCAGACCTCCCCCAGGGCTCAGAGATCAACATGGAAGGAAGCAACCAAGTGCAACAAATGGAAGAAGAGCCAGAAAGCATAGATCTGAATGGTCTAGATATTCTAGAGTTAGAACTAGCATGCAAACAGAAAGCATACGATACTATACCAGAGAATCAACTCAACAAGCTGGAAGTGGTCATCTCGAGGGCCTATCATCAGCGCCAACTTGGGATACAACCGGGAAGTCATTGGGATGGCAGCCTACCCCCAAAAGACACTAAAAAGAGAGGAAGAAGAACAGATCTTCAGCGAACGATCGAGATTGGGAAAATCCTGGTAGATTCAGGCAGGTATGCTAAATTGACGAAGTACTACAAGCCCTCGATCAATAGTTGAACCATGAAGCTAGTATCATGGAACCTAAGAGGGCTCAATAGCCCTGGAAAACTCAGAATGTTAAAAAGCATGATTAAAATGGAAAAGCCGCAAATGTGCTTTCTCCAGGAAACCAAGTGTAACAGTTCTATGCTAGGCAGTATCCTCTCCAAAGCATGGCCAGGTTGTCGCTCGGTTGCGGTAGACGCTTCGGGAGCTTCAGGAGGGCTTGCTATAGCATGGAATACTCAAGCGGTAACTCTCTCAGATTTTCATGCCTCTCATCACCTCATTCAGGTAGCCTTCCACATTCTGGGCACAAATATTCATGGCAATTTATCAAATGCATACTTCCCGCAAGATACAGGAAGCAAAATTGCGCTCCTCGACACTATAGAAGCTCTGAACAATAACAGAAGGCACCCGCTATGGATTATCGGAGGAGATTTTAACATGATCACCAAGATAGAGGAGAAGTTCGGAGGGAGAAGCATAATGGAATAAGAAGTTGCTCGCTTCAAGGACTTCATCCAGACTGCCTCTCTCATAGATCTGTTGTTCTGTAACGATACTTTCACATGGAGCAATTGCGGAGCTGGCAAACATCAAATTGCTTCCAAACTGGATCGCTTCCTCATCTCAAACAACGCGGTCCATCTTGGAGGAGATATCTCAGCTGCAATACTTGTGCACACAAGGTCGAATCATTGGCCGATCGCTCTCCAATGGCAAAGACCAGGTGACTTAACAAAAAGACCCTTCCGCTTTGAAGGGTTTTGGCTCTCGCACCCTACATTCAAAGACTTTGTTAAGACCACATGGGCATCCTTCATCCCTCCAGAAGGGTAAAAAATGTATCAGTTCCAACAGAAGCTAAGATTTCTAAAAAATCACCTAAAGAGATGGAATAGGGAGACCTTCGGAAATATTTTTAAGGCACAACAAGATTTAAATCAGGAACTGGTGGATCTCCAACAAAAGATAATCACAGAGGAGCATATGGAGGCAACTCTGGAACAGGAACGACACATTCACAGCCAGCTCGAGGAAAGGAGAAAGCAGGAGGAAATATACTGGAAGCAAAAATCCTGGGTCAGATGGCTGAAGGAGGGAGAGCGTAATACCAAATTCTTCCACAGAACCACGGTGCAGAGAAGAATGCATAATGGTATACCTTTCATCCAAAATCAAGGGGGGTACAAGTAGAGAAGCATGAGGAAATTGAGGAGGTACTCCTCAATCACTTCAAGCAGGTCCACCAAGAACCTGGAGAAGATCGGCAACAAGCTATTGGAAAAATAATCACTAATGTGCCAAATCTCATCACAAAGGAAAATAATGAGCTCCTCCTTCGCCCGATTTAGCCCCAGGAAGTGGATGAGGCAATGTCCCAGCTTAAAGAAGGAAAAGCCCCTGGCCCAGATGGATTCACCACCACGTTCTTTCACACCTTCTGGGATATGATAAAGCTGGAGGTTTGGCAGATTGTAGAAGAATCAAGAGCTCTTCGTTGGCTACTTCCCTCCCTCAACTCCACCTTCATCACCCTCATCCCTAAAGAGGAGGATTCTATCACCCCTGATAAATTCAGGCCGATAGCTCTCTGCAATGTCATTTACAAAGTCATATCTAAAGTTATTGCAAACAGGTTAAAGCCCCTCTTGCCGTTGCTCATCTCACCGGAGCAGTCGGGGTATGTGGAAGGGAGACAGATAATGGACGACATTCTCCTCGCGCACGAAATAATACACTCCCTCAAGCATTCAAAGCAAGCAGGTATGATTCTCAAACTGGATCTCTCTAAAGCGTTTGATAAACTCAGCTGGACGTACATTCAGCATATGTTAAAAGCCTTTGGATTTTGCTCCATGTGGATCCGCTGGATCATGAGTCTAATTACCTCCACTCACTTCTCCATCTTAGTGAACGGCATTCCCTCCCGCCCTTTCAAACCTTCTCGCGGTATTAGGCAAGGAGACCCCCTATCCCTCTTCCTCTTTGTTCTTATGGCTGAGGGTCTTGGTCGTCACATCAAACACGCCCTCCATTCCCACCAGCTCAAAGGCCTCTCTGTTCACAACACCCCTGCCTCCTCTCATCAGCAGTTCGTTGATGACACCATGTTATTTGGATACACCTCTGTCCAGGAAGCCTCATGCTTAAAAACCCTTCTCAATGATTTCTCTGAAGCTTCAGGTACCAATGTCAATTGCTCCAAATCGCAGATTTTCTTCTTTCACACTCCTCCTTCTGTCAAATCTGCGGTCACTCGCATTTTGGGTTTTCCCTCAGCAACCCTCCCCTCTAAATATCTCGGAGCTCCCCTTACTGCTTTAGCCATAAAGCATTCAGCTTGGCGAACTCTCATAGAGAAGCTTGAATCCCGTCTTGACCTTTGGACGCACAGATCTCTAAACTTAGCCAGTCGTGTAGTGCTCATCAAGTCAGTCCTTCAGGCCATGCCTCTTTACCTTTTCTCAATCCTTGCAGCGCCGAAATGGGTTCTAAAAAGAGTCAGGAATCTTCAACGTGACTTTCTATGGGACAGCTCGGCAACTAACCGTAAGTGGGCACTGGTTAAGTGGACTATTGTCTGCATGCCCAAAGACAAGGGTGGCATCGGGCTGAGGGACCCAGAGCATAGCAATTCTATTATGAACGCCAAAATTTGGTGGCAATGGGTCACTAATCCAGAAAAACCTTGGGTCAAAATCTGGACAGCCAAATACGCCAACAACAGACCTCAGGAAGAGCTCATCAGATTCACTCCCACCGCCAAGGGGTCGCTAATCTGGAATGCGTCCAAACAGCACTTTCAGTTAATTCAACAGCACAGCTTCTGGGAGGTAAGAAATGGTCATACGACAAGATTCTGGACAGATGCATGGAACCAGATGCCCAAGCTTACTAGTGTTCTTCATCCTTCTCTGATACCCAATAGGCAGGAGCAGCAGCAGGAAAAAATCCGACAATTTTGGATGCAGGAGACGGAGCATGGATTCAGGAAATGGAGACAGAGTAATCAAATACTCAATAACATAAATCCCTGGGAGACTGAGGAGCTGGAGAAGGAGTTAAGAAGAAGAAGCATTAGGCATGATGAAGGCAATGACATCCTTAGATGGGGATACCAACCCAAAGGGTCCTTCACCACTTCCGAAGCTTACAAAATGGTTTGCAACATCACCACGCCTTTAGATCCAATATGGAGTAAAATTTGGGGTCTTGGACTCTGGCCCAAAATCTCCCACTTCCTCTGGCTGGTAGGACATAAAAGAATCCTCACATGGGATAAACTAAGGAGCAGAAACTTTCATGGTCCCTCTATCTGTCACAACTGCAATCAAAATGAAGAAACTCTCCAACACCTCCTGGACACTTGCCCACTAGCCAATCAGTTATGGGAAAAGGTGAGCCTCAGATGCCAAAATCGATGCAGAATGGAGAATGACATCATCAACTCTATAAGACAATGGCCACAGAACCCTTATAAAAGCGAGCTACTCAACTATCTATGGAACATCATACCGAGGATTGTCCTATGGAGCATTTGGAAGGAAAGGAACAAACGTATATTCAAAAATCAGCGCTCTCCAAACAAAGATATATGGAACAGGCTATGTGGGAATCTCAAAGAAACGATGATGTTACGACCCTGGACAAAGGAGGATCTCCCCTCTATAGATAATGAGAAAAGAATTCTTGACAACTGGCGACTGCATCTGCCTCAAGAACTTTCCAAGAATGGCCCCTCTAAAAGCAGCATCAAGGACAAAAGCCTCTGGATCGCCCCCCCTAAACACTCATACAAGCTCAGCCTTGATGGGGCTTCCAAAGGCAATCCTGGAGTGGCTAGCTTTGGAGGAATATTGATAAATCATGAAGGCATTCCTTTGCAGGTATACTTTGGAAACATTGGTTGGGACACCAACAACTCAGCAGAGCTAGAGGGGCTTTGGCAAGGACTCCTTCTCGCGTGGAAGCTCAACCTTCAAACCCTGATAGTAGAAGGCGACTCCCAGATCCTTATAAACATGGCTACGCGAATACAGAATGGCTCACAAGCAAGGAAAGTCGCATCTAGTTGGAGGCTCGAAGCAAGGCTGAATGCCATTGAACAAGAGTTGCGCAAGAACAGGGCCATCTCCTTCAATCACACAAAAAGAGAGGGCAACAAGGTTGTTGACCTCCTGGCCAACATAGGGATAGAAAATGAACAGACCCTCCTATCAGGAAACACGGATATCATTCCAAACAATCTCCAGGTCCAGGAATGCGAAAGCCTGATCCAAGGAGATGCAGTTGTCCCAGATGCGGGTGACACGACGGAAGACAACGAGGAGCCACATGCTGGTCATGTGCTGCCTCAGGTGTAGTGCTGGCATTCAATGCCCGATCGCCGCCAAGGAATATATGGTAGGGATTAACGCTGGATTTCATTCAATGCTCCATTCAAGTTGTTGGTTCGACTGCAACGAGCAGTTATGGCGTTCGAGGATTGAGGTCACGATGTAGTGGTTAAAAAAGGTGATGGGGGGGCTCAGCTTAAGCTGGTTCATGCTCAGCACTTGGTCTTTGTTGTTCCGGCTCCCGCCTGGTCTTCAGCTCTCCGGGAGACAATACCTGCCATCCCTCTGTTTGCTGTGTGTAATTTCAAGTCTGAAGGGCGAGGGGGTTGCGAATTTGAGTGTATCAAGTGCCGCCCACTCGCCTCTATATCAATTCCGCCTCCCTATCTTGCACTGCTCCTTACCCTCGGCTCTTCTGCAAAAATGGTCAGGCCTCGACAGCGCTTTCTTAGTCGTCGAGGCTCTACACGTGGAGGGTCCTCTCGGCCTCCAGCTGAAGAACCTCACTCCCATTGTTGTCACTGCCGCTGCCATCGCATTTCTGAAGCCAATCCTCTCCAAGCCAGCCAATTCGTGGACTCTAGCAGCCCGGACCCTTCAGCTCCTTCGCCGGCCTTTGGTTCGGCCATTTTTACCTTCAGCAGCTTGATGGACAGACCCCGTATCAATGCCCATGTTTCGGTAATTTTCCTGGAGGAAGCGCCAACCGATAGTGAAGAGCTCCGTGGCAAAAGGAAGCACCAGGACGAGAGTTCAGAATTTGTCAAAGCAATGCCAGGGGTGGGTGCAGAACAGGCCCCCAACCTTCCCCAGCCTCAGGAAGCGTCAACATCTAAGGGGGTCGATGTCAACCTGGGTCCCCACCCTGCTGCAGAGGAAATTGGAAAATTTGGATGGTACCCGGTGGTCGAAGAGGAGCCGGAGGAGTAGCTGGCCCTCCGCTCATCATCACCCACTCCAGCAACACTCAGGTTTTGCTTCGGCTTTCGGTTTATGTTATGTGGTCCCAATGCTTTTTCTTGTCATGTTTTTTGCTGCCCTTGCGTGGGATAATGTTGTTGGTTGTCTGCTGTCCCTGCGCGGGTTATCTAGTTTGAACTGGTTGCGCCTTTTTGAAAGACAAAGAACCCCTGCGTGGGATGTTTTTGTTCAGATGTGGGATGTTTTGTTCAAGTATGATGCCCCTGCGAGGGCTGCTCTTATGATGGTCCTTCACATTCTAGAGTGCCAAGGCTTGGCCTCTGGCGAAGAAACTCTATGATTGTAATGTTTTGCCTGTTTCTGTAAATAATAGATTAGTTTTTTAGCGAGGAAAAAAAAAAAAAAAAAAAAAAAAAAAAAAAAAAAAAAAAAAAAAAAAAAAAAAAAAAAAAAAAATTGTGTTGAAACACATTTTTTTAATGTATCTTCATTTTTTTTTTATCATTGTGGGTATTTTCAGAAGTATGCATAATGGGTACTCATTAGATGTAGAATTTAATTCTACATCTAACGGGTGCCTGCACTTGAAATTTAAGTAAACCTATAAGAAGATAAGACAAAAATACAACTAAAAATATAGTTTTTAAAATTTTCCCTTCAAAATATTTACATATACCTCTTTTTAATTTTAAACGATTTTGATTGGTTCACATATTATGTACATAAAAATTTCATGGGCCCTTTTAGGTTGAAATTTCCTCTAATGCTACGAAGTCAAAGACGTGATAATTAAGCAAGAAACACTTCAAAGTTACTAGTAAAGGCCATAAAAGCATGACACTCTATTGTTTTGTTAGGAACCTAAAGAAGAATGATTTTATTTGAGAAGTAAATATGAAGGCATTAAGATCCAAGTCAAGACCTCAAAAAGAGATGAACATGGATAATCTTTCAAGCTCAAAGAAGCATCCCTCATTGAGGAAAATCAACACATTAGAGTTGAAAATTCATGATAAGCTATAAGATTTGTGGATTTCAACTAGTGGGAAGGTTTATGATGTTACTAAATGGTTATAAAATAATCGAGGAGGGGATCTTCCTATGTTAAATCTAGAAGCCTAAGGATGTCACAAATGCATTCATTTCCTATCCAACCTCTATGTGGAAGCATTTAGATCAGTTCATGATTTTCCTTCATGAAGATTACAAGATTTCTCATATTTCCAAGGATTATCACAAGCTCTTGGGGGATTTTGAAGTTGACTGGACTCTTCACGAGGCCTCTGTTAGTTTATGTTTTGAGAGGTTTAGGGAAGATGGAAATATTGGTTTTTTGTGTCATTGGTGTGGTGTTTTCGGAAGGGTTTTGGCTTCATGTTGGATGTGGGTTTTGTTGGGAGTGGTATGGAATCAAAGTGGATGGGTTGGGCATGATTTGATTCAATGTGGGTTTGCAGGTCATAAGAAAATCCATAAGGTCATTCAGTTATTGTCTAGAAATTGCATGTTTGGATCAACATTTGAATGTGGAGGAGAAATCATAATGCCCATCATAATTCATGCAATAATTTGGACTTTACTATTCATAAACTAAACAATATTATTCATTTCCTATTCAAAACCATGTACACAGTCCAACAAGATTCAAATGCATCAATACATCTTAAATTTCATCAAAACTGAAAAATTGTGTTTGAACATAATTGCTTGACACTCATAACTTTATAATGTATAAATCGTGGTTGCATTCATATTTAAGGCTATGCATAAGTTGAGCCTACTTATAATTTGAGAGTAAAAGTGTGAATGAAAGAGAGGTGATGGGCAACAAAACAATTACAATAATAACAATCTAACACAACATACTTCCTTTACTTGAATGTGTAACAAGTACATTATTAACAATCTCAACTAACGTAATTCTAATAAAGTGTATTACAATGTGTTATGTTGTATGTGTTTATAAGGGTTTATAAGACCTTCACCCTACAATTCATTCTATAATAAATCCTTTCAAATTCTATAGAGAACCATTATGATTTATTTAACCTTATCAATTTGATGTCTAAATTCAAATTTAACCCAGGCATTATTGATTTCCCATACTGGAATTGCATGTTGTATTTTTATCATTTATTAAAATTAATGCTAACATAACACCGATTCTGCGTGCTCATGAACATCTTCATGTGATAAGGGAAAGAAATAGATCTCAACAATAATAAGTTATCGAGTGGTGACAACATTAACATTTCTCTTTTACTCAAATTGGGCTACATTTAAATCACATAACATATCACATCCCTCTTCATCTATGTTCTTTTTTCATATGCTATCGACTTACAACATTTCCTTTACATCACAAAAAAATGGTCAAAAAAGGGTCGAATACATCAAGCAGATGAAGAAGCAATCTGTCCCATAGGCTATCTTTAGCCTCGTGGACGTTAAAATAATTTCTTTCTTCTTTCTTCTTTACAACATTTGGTGCAATTGCTAGTTATTTCTATTTTTATTTTTATGTAATTTGATCTAGTCAAATTGTTTAACAATACAATACAACATCTCTACCATACTAAGTTGGAGAATTTTATGTTTTAAATTTTATTTTATTTTTAAAAGTGTGATGTTTTCTTAAAAAAGAAATTTATTCATAGTCTTTAGAAGGTTGTTAAATCTAGTTAGGTTGAAAATTGTTCTCCATTAATTAAATTTCTACGTTAATGTGAAGTTGAAAGATTTACTTAACTAATTAATTCAGTAATAATAATTTATCTATCCTAAAAAAACATTGATGTACTTATATTATAACATTATTTAATCAATACCAATGTCCTTATAGAATATTGAAGCCCAACATCACGGAGAGTAAAAATGTTTGGAGATGAGCGTGCATTATTACTAAGAATTTGTAGTGTATTGTTTGTTCCCCAAATTACGTAGAAGAGGAATCTAATGTTGTGAGAAGAGCCGAGCAGCCCATTGTACTGTTAGAGAAACGCCATAGAGAAAGGTTGCTGGATAGAAGAATGAGGCAGAGACAGCGCGAAGTGAAGTGAAGCGACGCGTTGGCAAGATGACACTATTGGAGGTTGTGGAAGGCGTTGACAAAACATTTCTATGCCATGTGTGAGAGTTGGATCGATTGAACGGGCTGAGCAGGCTAGCCACCTACAAGTCACGAATTTCAAACATATAATAACAATCAACCTAGAAGAGAGGGACAGCCACGAAGAGAAAATCAATTTAGAAGAGAGGGACAGATACGAAGATGAACATATTGACATAGAAATGCTTCCATTGCTTACGCGGGATTGGTTTGGTCTTCAGTCTTGACACAATGCTTGCACCAAGGAATATCACCACAACCGAGTGCAGTAGAATTTTTATCACAGGACTTTAAGGTGACAATGATTCTTGTTTTGATCCCACACGGAAGAGATGAGAAATTTGTATTGGGTCCTCTAGGATGAAGGGTGGTTGTGCCCTTTTTTGGTGGGGCAAAGCTGGTGGTGCATTTATATTGTTAACCTGCTTGTCCCACCACATTTTTGGTTTGGGTTTGTGAAGAGTTTTTCTCAACTGAAATGACCCAAGTCCCTTCAAATGAATGTCAGGATGGCGTCTTGGAGCTTCTTTCTTCAGTAATAGCAATCCCTACCTAAATTCCATCATGTGCACGGTGATTTATAAATGGCATAAGTTGCTGATGGACCAGTCGCAACCAACCACAAACGCTTTCGATTTTAGCAAAAATGACAATTGTAGGAATCTCACTTTCTATTTGAGCCCCTCTTCTTATCGAAGTGATGATTTCCACCCTTATAGCTTTTGCAAGATCATGGTCAAAGGCCATGAAAGATAAGAAACGTCAACAGCGTGGTAGTTATAATGATATGTAGGCAAGATGCCGAGAACTTATGTCTTTGGAATCTTGGACGAATGAATTGAGTTTTGTTGAGGTCAAGTCAAGTTCTTATTTATTTATTTATTAGAATCCGTAACTCTAAATAAAATGATCAAAGTCATTTATTGAATGAAGTTGTCGGAAAAGAGGACAAAAATATCCATGTTATATTTCATTGTTGAGGAACACTGTATTCTTGATACTATGTCATTATCTCTTGCTGAGATATGTAGTACTGTTGCAATGTTTTGTTACGTTGGATCATTCCCAAGTTTGTAAAGTAAGAAGTGTTCTAGCTCAAAGGGTATTTTGGTTTGAGTTTTTGTTTCGTGGATTATTTGTCAAGTGGTGCACTATAAGGGCTAATTGGTAGGTGCAGAGAATGTAAGATTGAGATGGAGACATCTCGTATCTAGACTACTTACCTAGATAAATGACAAGAACAACATATGACACCCCTGTCTCTTGATAGATAGAAGTAGGTCCATAGGATGGTTAGTGAATCAGTCTTCATAGTCAAATTGAGGTTAAGCCTTGAAGTACAATAGGGTCCTAGTTGATCGTAGGTATCAATGGTACATTTGTTTTCCAGTTGGTACATGATAAAAATTCTCTAGTGAAGAGAGGAACATGGACACTTTCTGAGATGGAAGCAACATGTGTTGTTCTCGCTTGAGAAAACGAAGTGTTGATCGCAGGTTGAACCTTTTGAGTGGAATGGTGAGTTTGCAGCAAGAAGGACATAGAAGTTTTGGTTACAATAGAGAGATTGGTACTCTTGTCATTGTGTAGAAATCCCAAGAGAAGACAATGAAAAGCGTGCAACAATTGAGATAACAAAGACAATGTTTGTTGAAGCGTGATGGCAACAATGGTGGTGGACAAACAAAGGTAACGAGGTATAATCATGTGTTAGAATAAAATAGAGTTGTGACCATATTGTAGTATGAGTCACACATTGTAGTTGTAGCAAGTCTATTAGTTTTAGCGAATTTTAAGTATATATACTCGGTACCTTTATGAATGGAGTTTTATATACTTTAGTCAGTCATGATGTAAACCTGATGAAGCATGTGTACCCCCATATAATTCATGGTAATATGAAAACTTGTTTCTAAGTGTAGGTTTGTGGTAAGTCAAACCACTTGGTGTGATGTAATGAAGTTTGTGAGAGATAAGGAACATGTGGATATGGATTTATGTAGATTGTTGTAGTTCCTTGGGAGTGTGATGTAAGAGTATCGAGAGTATGGTTGAGGGTAAGCTGACAAAACCTAGAGCATGCTCGAGGGTAAGCCGACAAAATCCAGAGCATGGTCGATGGTAAGCTGAGAAAACCTAAAGCATGGTTACAAATAAGTCGAGAAAAACCAAGATGATGATGATGATGCTGCATGTGGAATTAAAGGTACATATATGAAGATATGATGGTTGAATGAACCATGTACACAAAAGACATTTTAGTAGACTCGTGTTTACAAAAGCTAGTTACCCATGCATTATGGTGGATGGTTGTTCCTTTATATAGATGTCAATATTTTGATAATGTTTGTAAATGCCAAGTTGGACCATATATAGACTTTGTTGATCAAGACCAAGGCAAGTAGTCTTTAAGGGGGAGCGTTAGAGTTGTAACTCCTATTTGTCTTAGGTGTAACGCTTTCTAAGTAAAAGAGTTTGTTTCTAAGTCTTTAGGAGGTTATTAGATTTAGTTAGGTCAAGAGATATTCTTAATTAAATAAATTCCTACATTGGTGTGAGATTGAGAAATTTACACAACTAGTTAATTGTGTTATCAATATAACTTCTCTATCTTGAAAAATCATATACTATAACATTATTTCAATAATACAAATATATTTATAAAATATTAATTATCTAAACCTCATGAGGTCCCACTCGAAAACACACACTCATCTTATGAAACTTTATTTGATATTTATCGAATTTATAATTTTTTTTTATTAATTTAAAATTAAATGTAATTTATTTAAATATATATTTAAACTTTATAAAATAGCCATATATAGAAATATATTAAAATATGAATGTAAATAAATAATTACATAATATATATACTTATAATATAACTAATATGAAATTGTTTTTTTTAGAGTATTTTTTTCGTTATTTTTTTTATCAGTAAAGAGTAGTAGATTTATATTAATCTGCACCCGGTTGCGATAAAAATGGGAGATTACAATTTGTTTTCGTTGCTATCCATGGACATCTTTGTTTGCTGAATGGTTATACAAGCCCATTTGGTTTTCAAAATTTCAAAATGTGATTGAGCATTTACATATATACTAGGATAAGCTTTGCAGTGTTTCCCTAAAAAGTAAAATGCATTTAAAATTTATCATAAAACAATAGAAAACAAGGAAGTCTAATCATATGGTTCAACAAGTCTGTTGAGATCAATTCGAGTTGATTCCTCTACATTCTGAGAGTTCTTCTTAACTAGTTGAATTTGCAGTTCTTCAATTTGACTGCGCAGGGCATACACCTCCTCTTCCAACAGATGTATCTTCTTGCTCTTCTTTATGCTTCTCTCATGCATTTCGAAGGTTTCTTCGTGTTGTTGTTGAAAACATTTCCGTAGGTCTGCCATATTCATCCTCAATTCATAATGATTTCATTCACATGGACCACATCCATGCAGGGAGAAAGTGGCCAGAGGAGCACACTTCTCCCAATTCCAATCAGAACGACTCACCACCTTACTCGAGTGCCGATGTCAATATCCCCAGGATTTGAAATCCATGTTGTATGCTTGAAAGAGATAAACCAAGGGAAAACTTGAGACCCAGTTACCACGAAGGAATAAAGGGCATGACCCAAATGCCACAAAGGAGGGACAATAACCCAATTGACTCCACAACGCCCACATGGCATTGAGGAGGGACAAATACCCAAATTGACATAGAAGAACTAAAAAAAATGACCCAATTGACACCACAATGCCCATAATTGCACAAAAGCATGACACAGGATCCCCAACAATGATTTCTTCGACAATTAACTCTAGCAAATGGCACGCACCAGACTGGAACTCTCTTGCAATTAATACCAACCCGGGAGGCAGTGGCCCAAATGCAATAGAGGAGGAACAACAGCCCAACTAGCGCTGCAATGCTCAGATGGCACCAAGGAGGAACGAAGACCCAAATTGACATAAAGGAACTAAACACAATGACCCAATTAACACCAGAATGCCCAAAATCACACAATAGCACGACACAGGATCCCCAATAATGATTTCTTTGGCAATTATCTTTAGCAAATGATACTCACCCTACTAGAACTCTTTGACAACTAACTCTACATAGGGGCAACACTCAATAACAAGAATTGCCCATAAACAATCCTGACTTTGTCAGAGAGTCCTTCCACCCACAACCTTCTAAGCAGAGTCCTTTCTATCGTAGAATTTGAGACCATTATTCCCCAATTTATAGAAGTAATTGAGCCAAGAGATTGCATACATACCTCCAGGGTCCCAATTTCCTGCCATGATTATCTTAAAGCCTGAAACGACTCCCACTTGATGCAAATTATCTGTCCCTCATGCGAGCCATCTGATCCAGCCCAAAGGAATTAAATGAGGCTCACACTTTGAGGAATATCATGTGAAGCTGGTTTTCTAATTCATGCTACGGGCCCAATTATGAAACTCAACACACGAAGCTCTCACACTCATTCCTTGCACCTCGCCAAGTGTCCTAGGCTACTGAGATATGCGACCACTAGCCGAGAGTGAGCTAAAGATGATGCACGACAGATGCCAGATGTGGAGGACAAGGGGCGCTGATAGGGATGTTGGATGTGATGGGGAAAGCGAGTGGGGAAGGAGTGGAGGGGGGAGGGGAATGAGGGGGCAAAGGAGGTGAACGACATAAGGGATTCAAAGAGGGGGAAGCGAGGAGGGAGAAGAGGGGGAGGAGAAGAAGTGGGGAGGGAACATAAGGAGACATGCATAATTCACCCCAAGGGAGGGTACGGGTAGCATAAGATTTTATACCTCTTAACTCTAAGGTGCATGAATTTTGAGTTAGATCTTTTTTATAGGAGGAAAGATTATCTTCAAATTTAGGACTTTCATGCTCAAGTTTAGGGGATAGGAAGGTAGCCTTCAATTCCATTTACTTGGTTGTAACTTTCTTTCATTTGACAAGCCAAATTGGCTTGCATGTCCACCTCCTTATTTAGACTTCTTAAGATATGAAAGAATTGCAGATGCCCAAAGAGAGGGAGCAAGCCAAGGGCTCTCTTTAGTATTTGATTTAACTTCTTGTTATGGGGTTTGAGTTCATGAGTTTAATAACTAAGAGAGAATCACCCAATATGTTCATATCCTTGATTCCTTTTTGTTGAGCTAAAGTGAGGCTGAAGTATAACCCATAGGCTTCCGCTTGGTTATTTGTCTTCCTGCCCAATCGCCAAGCATACCGTTCTACAATTATTCCATCAGGATTAATGAGAATCCCTCCCCCTCTTACAACCCCAATTTTTCTCGTTAATTTTACCTAATATTTGGTAGAGATTTTTTAAAAAGATGAGTTGCTTTTAAGTTGTTTAATATGTAGAATTGGAATGCAGAAGAGATTTTTCAAGGTGTTGAATCCATTTATGCATTCAAAAATATATTTAAAACAACACCATATATCACCTTACTATAGTGGAAAAATATAATTTCATCTATAAATTAAACTACACCCTATATATTTTAATTTTAAATAACTAATTAATAAAAATCAATAAATAACACATAATATATAAATAAAATATTAATTAAATAAATAATTAAATGATTACCTTACATATTAA
Source organism: Pinus taeda (assembly GCA_000404065.3). Classification (NCBI taxonomy): domain Eukaryota; kingdom Viridiplantae; phylum Streptophyta; class Pinopsida; order Pinales; family Pinaceae; genus Pinus; species Pinus taeda. Next base: position 2,402 of record APFE031573998.1, on the reverse strand, counting down.
AGCACTCAAAATATAATAATGCCCTAATTTTTTAATAAATACTAAAGTTTGTTTGCAATTCATAACTACTTTCGAGATTGTGATCCATGGTTATGTGTGTGGTGGGTTTAGATTGTGATCTAATAGTTGTTTGTGGTGGTTGGTCCTCCCGTAAAACTTGAGATCCATCTTTATACAAAACTATATCATTAAACTCGTCCCCCTTTTTTTAAAATTTTTCCCCCCTGAGAAAAATAGATATATATATATATAAATTTATTAAAAAATTTGTAATATTTCATATAAAACATTAAAATGATAAAAATAATGAAATTAAAAAAAAATTTTAAAATACAAAATTTTCATTATTAAGAGAATATTTTCGGCAAAATCACATAAGAAACCATTTGTCGACGCGTTTCGAACCAACCAGTGTGGTTCATCGTCAGGGCAAGATGAAGATCCAATCTGAGCGATGCAATAAATAGGGACAGCAGGCTATTCCAACCGCTATGAAGATCCAATCTGAGCGATGCAATAAATAGGGACAGCAGGCTATTCCAACCGCTATTTTCACAAGTAACGGTTAATGGACCTCTAACAGCGATATTATCATTATTCATATATTTATTAATAAAATTCATTATTTAATTTAATTAATTAATTAAAAAATCATATATTATTCCTAAACTAATTACCATTTTGTTAATTAATAATCAAATATGCCCTTATATAGGGCTAAAATGGTGAAAATTACCATTATCTCCCATTAACTTATTATTATCATACCCTTACCCCCAGTAATAAATATTATCCAAAAAGTCTAATACCTATAATTAAATGCAAAAAATTCCTCATATCTACCCTTTTAGCCAAAATTTTTATTTTTACTATTATAAATTAATATTATTTATTCTATATTGAGTGAATATAAAAGTCTATTACCAAATTATATAATATATATATATGTATGGAAAATTCCTCTTTCTACTCGTTTAACAAAATTATTATCCATACTATAAATAATATAAATTTGATATTATTTATTTCTACTATTGATGAGAGTAAAAAGTCTAATTATACCTTAATATATATATATTTAACGAAAAATATTCTTCTAACTGCCCATTTAACCAAATTCTTAATTTAAAATATTATTTATTTGTACTGTTAATATGAATACTATTATTAATGTATTTGTTTACCATTACCCTCATATAATCATGTTATTATTAATAATTATTTATTTGATTTATACTATTATAAATAATATAAATATAATATTATTTATTTGTACTGTTAATATGAATATTATTATTAATGTATTTGTTTACCACTACCCTCATATAATCATGTTATTATTAATAATTATTTATTTGAAAAAAACTACAAGCTCCTCAGAAAACCTACGCAATACCCCCACAAAAGGAAAGCCCTCTCTCTAGGAAAGGGGGCAACAAAAACATAAAAATCAATAGAAACCCACCGGAAAAGGGAGGGCAAAGGAACCAGGAAACCCAAGAGGAGAAGGAATGAGGCGGCTTGGAAGATAGGGCTGGGATCCAGCAACTGCTAATCTTCTAGCTGTCATCCCTATTGAGATTTTTAGGCCTTTTTTCAATCTCCAGGGCCTCTCTAAACTTTCGATGGTGAAACTGCGCAACCTTTGCAATGACGCTCGCCTCTTCAATACAGACATGATGCTTAGTCTTCTCGGCATGCTCTGCAAGGGCCGAGGACTTGGCTCTCCCATGCCTTAAGTCTGCTGAATGCTCGCTAATCCTTTGATTAATAGACCGACCGGTCTCACCAATATATGGTGTCCCACAAGAACAGGGAATAACATAGACACCCTTCATGTCTTTCGGATCGATAGGATCTTTCACCGACCTAAGGGAGCCACGGATGGTATTAAGAGGTCTAAAGGTAGCAGGAACTTTATGCTTCTCTAGAATCCTTGCAATCCTGTCAGTGGTTCCTTGGATGTAAGGAAGGTGAACCCCTGTGACCCGATCATTCGGATCTTTGGGAATAGAAGGCTCTTTACGAGCTCCGAGGAAGGCTTTATGTCCAAGGTGTCTACTGTAACCATTTTTCACAAAGACATCAAGGAGATGGGCCTTCTCCTTTTCCAGGCTCTTTTCATCAGATATTCTTACAGCACGGGTAGCAAGCGTGCTAAGAACCCCTAACTTCTGAGCGGGGAAATGATGGGAGGAAGCATGCAGATATTGATCAGTATGCGTTTTCTTCCGAAAAACCTGGTGAGAGAATGAACCATCATCATTCTTCGAGATGAGAACATCCAGGAACGGAAGACATCCATCGACTTCCTTTTCCATAGTGAATTTAATGGCGACAGACTGATTATTAAGATGACTAAAGAACAGATCTAAATTATCAGGACCATGAGACCAAACAAC
>APFE031573995.1:34056-54436 GCA_000404065.3 Pinus taeda | reverse complement strand
GAGGGAGGGAGATAGTGACAAGGTTGGAGAGCAGTGAAAGAATGAGAAAGAAAGAGAGATGGGGGAGGGAAGGGGGAGAGGGAGGTAGGAGAGAAAGGGGGAGAGATGAAGGAAAAGAGAAATGACATTAGATAGAGGAGGAGAGAGGGAGGGACAAATAGGGAGGGATAGATAGATGGAGTTAGAGGGGGAGAGAGAGAGTCAAGAAGAAATATGTAGAGAGAGAAAAGTGGAGAGAGAGAGAGAGAGATTGACAAGGGAGAGATAGAGAGAGAGTGTGTATGTGTTGGGGTGATATAGAGAGACAAAGAAGGAGATATGGAAGGAAGGGGAGAGTGAAGGAGAGAGGGAGGTAGATAGTGAAAAATTTGGAAAGTGAAGAGAGATAGGGGGGATACAAAGGGAGGTAGCAGACAAATGGAGAGAGAGACAGGACATGAGAGAGGAAAGGATGGATTGAGACAAAGATGGAATTGGACGGGGAGAGAGAGAGAGAGAGAGAGAGAGAGAGAGAGGGAGAGAGAGAGAGAGAGAGGGAGTGATAAGGGAGATAGAGAGAGAGAGGGAGAGAGGAGAGAAAGAGGGAAGAGAGATAGAAGGGAGAGAGAGGGAGAGAAGGGGAAGAGAGTGGGAGAGAGAAAGGAAGATGGAGGGAGAGATAGATAGATATGTAAAAAGAGTTTATATGGGGGGTAACATAGAGAGACAAAGGAGAAACAGAGAGAGATAGAGATATAGATGGGAGATGAAGAGAGGGAAGAAGAGAGAGATAAAAATATTTAGGGAGGGAGGAAAAGCTAGATATATATGGAAAGAGATAGCATGTGTGTTTGTGGGGGATGAGACAGAGAAATAAAGAAGGAGAGATAGAGGGAGATATAGATATAGATGGAGAGGGGAGAGAGGGAAGAATATTTCTTGTACTAGATGCATTGATTTAAGTGTAGATGATGATTCCTAATCCTATTTGATTGCTTGCACTAGATGCATTAATTTGAGTGTAGATGTAATTATATTTGATTGGTTGCATTAGATGCATTGATTTCAATGTAGATGTTGATTTCTAATCCCATTTGATTGTTTTCTATAGATGCATTGATTTTAGTGTAGATGGTGATTTATAATTCTATTTGATTGCTTGCATAATGCATTTATTTCAGTGTAGATGTTGATTTTTAATTATATTTTATTGTTTGCACTACATGCATTATTTTCAATGCAGATGTTGATTTCTAATATTATTTGATTGTTTGCATTACATGCATTGATTTAAGTGTAGATGCCATTTTCCAATCCTATTTGATTGCTTTCATTAGATGGATTAGATGTTGTTATTCTTGAGACTGTAAATTATTAAAAATATTTTTCATGAGTAGATGGAGGGGGGAGAGAGGGAAGAAGATTTCTTGCACTAGATGCATTGATTTTAGTGTAGATGATTATTTTTAATCCTATTTGATTGCTTGCACTAGATGTATTGATTTTAGTGTAGATGTTGATTTTTAATTATATTTGATTTCTTGCACTAGATGCATTAATTTTAGTGTAGATGTTTATTTTTAATCCTATTTGATTACTTTGATTAGATGCGTTGATTTTAGTGTAGATGTTTTCTAATCATATTTGATTGTTTGCATTAGATGTTGTTAATCTTGAGGTTATAGATTATTAAAACAAATATTTTTCAAGATATATTTAGTAATACCTAGAGGGACACTATTAATAATTGATTAGCTATAAAAATTGTGATATTGTAGGGCGATTTAATGGTATGCTAAATCCCTTGTCATTTTAATATGTCAACTCGGGGGTTTTGTAAACTTAGAAGAAAACCAAAATATATGGGACCCATAAGAAACTGTTGTAGAAAGTTTGTTTAGGATGCAAAGAAAGAAATGAAATGCATATTACAAATATAACTAAAGAAAACTGCAAAAGAAATCTCATGCAAGAAAAATAAATTAAATTCTAAAGTTGGAATGAATGAATTAATGCCATGTCCTTTCTAAATTATTCAAAAGAAAACTAGTCTATGAACAACTACAAGAAGCAAACTATGATAATCTAGAAAGCAGTAAATTAATCTAGAAAGAAATAAATAGCAACTAGTGATTTAGTTGTCAAGAAAGCAAACTAAGATAGCTATTAAGCAAGTAGTTTAATGACAATCAAATCAAATGTAAGAAAGTAAATCAAACTTGCAGAAATCAAATCACACTGTAGAAAGAAAATCACACTTTCATGAAAGGAAATAACAGAAATCAAACTACGTTACAATCGTATGTAGATTGTGGTTGATGGGGATCCTTCTATTCCTTAATGAGTACACAAGAACATCTATCACATCTTAAGAACCACACAACACTCATAACTCGTGATTTGGACAAATGATATTATTCATGTTGAATGAACAATCATAAATTTGAAGCTAATGAATAAAATGACAACTATTATCTTCCTTTCAAGGATGCTCCTCCTATTTATACATGAATTAGGGATATCTACTCAATAAATGTAGATCCCTTAAATATCTACTAGATCCATACTTGTCTCAACTTATCCATAAATACTAGATACAAATCCCATGACTCATAAAGATCTCCATGATATTTGTCCTTGGAATATGGTCCAACTCTTGAGTTGAAATTTGAATTTGATATTGGGAGGCCACATAAGGGTGTCTTGGAAGATTCCAAATGATCTACACATGTCACAAAACTCATAATACACACACACACACACACACACACATATATAAATGAAACCATGTTAATTTCCTAGTTTTTAATCATGAATTCACTTTAAATACATAAAATAAATAACTATGGAAAACAATGATCCTAACCCATATAATCATAAAAATGGTTAACTTATGTAGGGTTTTATGCTAGATATTTATGAAAAGAGGGCTAAATGGTTATGAAATGATGGAAATATGGATGATAATTTTGAGACTCAACATACCCCCCAACTGAAGTTGTTGCATGTCCTCATGCAACTATTGCATTGATTCACTTGTCCATGAGTTGATCTTTTTTTGAACTGCTTTGCTTCTTTATGAGTTTTGATTATTTCCAAAATTTGCTTGATTATATATATATATAATTGCAAAGTGTAATAGATTTTAATTGCAACATATGTTTTTATGGTTGGTTTCTGTGTGATACCAAAATTTTTTTATGAGCAATGGTTCTTGTGTAACAATGCTTTATTTTCCTTGTTGCACCAAAGTTTATGAAAACATTTAGAATTTTTTTCAAGACCTATAATATCTTATAAATGAATTGATAATTTGCAAAGCATATAATCTTTTGGAATCATACTGCAAGAATAGTTGATTGGAAAGAATATGCGAGTTGGAATGAAATGAAAATGTGTGATGGTGTATGAAATGTGAATATAATTGTTGTCCCTTCCCCCCAACTAAAGGTGTTTTTTAGTTTATGACAATATGAGAAATGGTGTAAATGAGGAATTTTCCAAACTTACAATTTTAGCATTTTAAGGAATTTCATAACTAAAAATTAGAAAACAATATATCTTCACTTATCCTCAATGTACATGAGTTGTGGATGCTGAAGAGTGTGGCTGCTAATGCTGTTGGATCATGTAGTATGTAGACAAAGGAATTTGGATCTACTTCAGTGTTCTCTTTTTTTATGACAAGGTTTGAATCTTTATTGTTATTATGACAAATTAATCTCCTGCAAATTACTGAAATGATGTAGTCTTTAATTGTTACAATACCGATAGTACAATTCTAGTCATGCGAATAAATGTGTTCATGTCAAGCATGAAGATAAGTCATTGGATTACCGACCATTGATGAATGTCATTAACCAATGCGAGCAAACTCACCATTAATGCCAATGAGTGCCAAGGTACCTAAGTACACCTTGAGAAGGGTGAATAGATGTGTTGATGTCGAGTCACTTGCAAGATCCAACGATCAAGGGACATTAGTGTATTCCCATGATTACTAGCGAGAGAGCCTGTCGTTAGGGAATACAAGCCTCAAGGTACTACTAAGGACTCTAGCCTTAAACCTAGATAATGTGCTGATGTCAATAGGCCAAGACTTGTTAGAAGGGAGGCGTTAAGGAATCCTCCATCATCTAACTTGAGCATGAAACAATAATTTTGAAGGATTATGGATGAGAAATTTGGCAGTGGATCAAGGTTTGTCTGGAAAAATGAAAAGGAAACGGAATGAATTAGCTTTGTAGAGGAGTTGAATGTTTTTAATAGTGAGCTACAAGTTAGTGAAAGTAAGGCAGGAAAATGATTGTGAAAGAAAATGAGCAGTGAAGGAAAATGAGATGAAGGTTTTATTAACTGAAGAAGGAGGAATGCAATGGTGAGACTGGCATCTGAAAGCTCTCAAGTGCTGGATCTGATCTGACGTCATATGCTCACGCTTTGATGTTTCATCTTTGATGTTGCTTTGATCATGTTTTTGTGAAATAAATGTGGTCTTTGAGAGAGACATTGTTTGCATATGGTCATCTATTATTCCTCGTGGAACCTGCAAAAAAACTAGTACTTATTCTTCAATGGAATGTATAATTATCAAAAGAGTGAGGCGATCAATCTCTCTATTGATGAAATTTACACAAAAAAAATGAGAATCGATACTAATAAAATAAATTCATGAAATAAAACCAAATGAATTTTTACATGTATTGAAACTAGTGCCTCAGGTTACCTGTTGTGTCTTTTTAGCAATTTATTCATTATTTTCTATTTCAAACTCTGATGATGTGTTTCTCATTATGTAGATCTCATCAAGATATTTCCAACGATGCTTGAATCATCGAAATCCGATGTCGTATGAGAAAGTTAGGTTGATTTCAAATTTGGGTGAAACAGTGAAGGTTGTCATTAGGTTTCTCAGTTGTAGGATTGCGCCCTTCTTGCATCTAAAAATCCTATCAATCTTCTTTGGTTGAGTCATGACATAAAATTTTCCAGTTTTTTATGACGTTGGCCTATGTACCTGAAACTATCATTCTTCCACCTTCGCTTGCGCTCCTCGTTCACAATTGTTTGTTTTATTGCAATTTTCTTGCTAAGGGTTAATAAATTGGTGGTTCTTACTACACCATAAAATTGTAAATTTATCCTCAAAATCACAAAAACTTGTTTTTATTTGTTAGTCCTATTCTAAGCAGTCTCTTAAGGATAAGAGAATTTCAAAAGCATCCATTTTCGTAACAAAATCATCAGTAAACTCATATTCATGCTTAAAATATACTCTTTGATATGTACTAGTGTATGAGAGACCAATTGCCTTGATTTGAATAATGTCAAAAGATACTGAAAAATGGAACCCTGAGATCCAGTAATTGTCTTAAACCAAGATTCAATGTAATATTGTCTTCCTTGGTTTTCTGATATCATGTCATGCAAGTCTTCAGAGATGTGATCTTCATTCATAGAATCCGGTGATAGACCTGCATGAAACTTAGGTTTCAACATCTTCTCTTCTTTAACATGCATCCATTATTCTTGGAAGTTACCTAAATATTTTTCCTCTTCTAATTGTTGTTCTTCAATGATATTTGGTGCTTTATTTTGCAGTACCTCAACATTATGAGTGGATTGATGTGTTTTATTGTTGGGGATTCCAAATGGTTGTGTAGGTAGTGGAGTGGAAATGGATCTTTGGGGTACTTGTGCAGATGGTAATGGTTGAATTGAGATCAATTGAGTGTGAAATGGATGTTGTGGTGGAGGTGAATAGTATGAATAGCATTGAGCTTGGCATTGAGGGTAGTGAGGAGAATATTGACGATATGATGGATTTATTTTGTAAGGCCCTTACCAACCTTGTTTCCAAGATTGGTTTTGAGGTTGGGATTGAGATGGTCAAGGTTGTTAATGCAAGGGCACTTTCCAATTACTTTGAGATTGTTGTGCATAACTTTGAAATTGAGAAGTAAGATCTTGCATCATACCAAGTTGATGAGGTTGTCATGATCTTTTTGGATCCCCATAACGAGATTGTTCCAACATTTGATTTTCTCCTTGGTAAACTACCTTTAACCCCAATAATGATGGACAATATTTAGTAGTATGTGATCCTGCACAAATTTCATACATTTTAATGTTATCAAGTGGACATTCATGCAAATCATGTTTCTTTTTTCATTTAGGGAAAAACATAAATGAAGCAACATTCTCAACTATTTTCTTGTTTTCCATTCTTAGCATATCAATATGTTCTTTTAAATTTCCAAAAATGTCTAGCAAATTATTAAGTTCAATTTTACTTACTAATATTGATGTCGACTTACTTACTTTTTCCATAACAAGATCCTGAGGGGATCTTGCATACCTTTATTTCCCTCTTGATATGTTCTTACACAATTCACAAATCTCTTGAAATGACAATTGTGAAACATCTCATTTTCCCACCAGGTTAAGAGGATCAATCCATTCATCCCTTATAGAATTTAGTAGGAGAGTTTTTAATATGTCTGATCCTAAATTATGCAAATTTAGCTCTTTTGACATGATATGGAAATATCTCCACTAAATCTTCTAAGCTTTCATCCTCTTTTTGGTTCATCTTAAAGACTTGATTTCTAAGCTCATGGTTTATATAATAATCTTTGTATTTTTCCAAAAATACTCTTTTCATATCTGTTGAAAATAATACTGAGAGGGGGGGTGAATCAGTATTATCTAGTCCTTTTAACAATTCTTCCTTATTTATACTTTGAATTATTTTTGCATATCAGTACCATAAAACAATAAGCATGAACAAGAAAAACAGACAGTCACATCAAAGAACACCAGATATAAGGTGGAAACCCAATGTGGGTGAAAACCACCTGCTGCAATATGTCTCTATCTTCTTTCAAATTAGAAACTCCTTTTACAATGGTCTTGTACTGGTGCAGTCCTTTACCAGTACGCAGGCTGCAACCTGCAGAGAGCTACAACTCCCTCTCATTTTCCAGTCTCTCCTGGAAGGGAGCTACAACCCCCTACTTCTTTTCAAGGACCACTTTTCATAAATTTTCAAACTGGATCCATATACATCAACCGATCATGAAGTACATGTAAATTACACAGTTAGCTGCAGTAACCAGATCAGCAATAACATAACTAAACCCAGAACACCTTTTCAACAGAAAAATTCAGTCAACTGAAGATCTTAAGACAGATACGAAGTTTTATTTTCACTGGCCTACGTCGCTACACACTTCACCCTCTGCTTCTCCGCGTATACCCGCAGAGTTTCTTCTGATGCACTACATGACCATGCACTACTCCTTCTACTGCGCTGCGTACAGTATGCACCCAAATGCACTATCGCGTCGCGTACTTCCACAGTAGGCACGCACCCAAAAGGACTATCGCGCTGCGTACTGCCACAGTAGGCACGCACCTGAACCACTGCTGCTCTTTGTACCCACACAGTTCTCTTGTTTCTGCTCTGCGTACCCACACAGACACCCTTCTTCTGCTCTGCGTACCTGTGTATTCACCCTTCTTCTGCTCTACGTACCTGCGCAGCTCGTCTTCTTCTGCTCTGCGTACCTACGTAGAGGCACCGTTCAACACCTGCGTACTTCAGATTAGGGCCGAATTTGCAGATCACCAGTGTGCTACAGTTAGAGGGATGCCCAGATCTGATCAAGCGCTCGAGATATCACCCTTCACAGATTCTCTTTCCACTTCACTTTCATATAGATCAAGCCTTTTGAAACAATAACCCAAATATTTCAGATCTTAAGATATTCAACCCAAAAGCATACCTAAGCCAAATGATCTCCTTAGCTTTATATAGGCAAGCTCTTCCTCAAATCAAGGATCATGGGGCTCAATAATAATAATAAAATAAAACAATACCACGGGCCAAAACCATGATAACACAATACAGTCGGCTAAATACCAAGGGTTAAAGATAAGGAACCCCACGTGTGCGCGCTTTTACTGCCTTGAAGTGTGTGCACTGGGGTACACACCTCATGAATGGGTAATCTGCGTGTCTGGATGCGGTCCCTGTACAACATACCTGCGGGTACGCATCTTCTGAACTGTTCTCCTGTGTACTTCTTAATTCTCATCATATTGCCATGGGTGTTGCCATCAAGTACAACATCTGTAACATATACCTCACCAAAAACATAATGCCAACACTTTTATAGTTTGTAGAACTTTCTCAATACCATGGACCAAAACCACTTAGGACCAATACCTTCCAATGAAATACCTAGGTTCCATACCTTGGACCAATACCTTGGGTCAAAATACCATGGACCAAATACTTCGGACCAAAACCTTATCTTTCCAAGGTATACACACTTTTCCTTTTGTGAAAGTGCATGTGTATGTATACGCGACTTGTGTATAGTGAACCTATGTGTATACATGGCTTGGCCAATGGTGAACCTGCGTATACCTCTCTTTCTTCATTCTGTGAAGTTTGATCTGTAACTTTGTGTTGTTTACTTGTTGTACTGTGATCTATCATCTAAGAGAGTTGTCATCAAGGACAACACCTGTGTCATAATGCCAACAATATCCCCCTTTGGACTTGATGGCAACACCAAGTCACTCTCCCCCTTTGTCATGAAGGGCAAAGGATCATTCTACCCTTGAGTACATGTTGAATTCTATGATATGCTTCAATGTGTGTTTATTGAGCTCCTATGATCAAGTCCATGCTCCCCTTGAGCACAAACAAGGCCTGCAAAAAGATATCATGACTCCATACATACATTACCAATGACCTTCCTATCACCAAAGACTCACTCATACATCCATCTCAAATCAAAGGGGATATACCAAATTTGACTCATCCACCCAACTATGTGGGGCTATACCAATTGCTTATACAAGAAACATTACATCATCTGTCCCATCCATAGTGGGGTTACAAATTAGGTCTTGATGACTATCATGGTCTTGTTTAAGATATTTGGTCTTTTCATGACCTTTACATTAAATGATATACATGACATATATAACAGAGACCAAATATCTTAAACAAGACCATGATAGTCATCAACAACTATCATCAGCAACATTTGTCAATCAACATCCAGACCATCAACCATGTTCTCCCCTTGAACCTGTTCCACCTGTTCATTGTCAGATCTGATCATTGCATATGTCAGTAAGAGGTATCAAAGTAGCATCATCAATTAGATATACATCAAGCTATCAACAACTTTATAAAAATCAACATATTTCGATATGTTATCATTCGATTGTAACCATCATCAAACAGAGCAGATAATTCATAGAAACATAGCAAACCCCTTTTTTTTAGTCTGGTTCACTGATTTTCTTCAAACCAACATATACGTGACTGTGTCGTCAGAAGCATGTGTATGTAGACAACTACGCTTCATGCAACTCACGTATAAACACCTTTCTCTGAAGAAAATAGGATTTAACAACAGGATGATGCAACAACTACTCCGAGCTTTTTCTAAGATATTCAAATATCTCTATGGACAGTGGTTTAGTGAATATATCAACAACCTGTTCTTTGGAGGGAACATACTCCAATTTGACCTTTTGTTCAATCACTTGTTCTCATAGAAAATGATATTTGATGGGTATGTGCTTGGTCTTGGAGTGCATGACTGGATTCTTTGAAATACTGATGGCACTTGTATTATCACATAGAATGGAGATGGGTGGAGTACATGTGATCTAAATGTCTTGCAAGGTTTGCCTCATCCAAAGTAGTTTTGTGAAACAAGATGTAGCAGCCACATATTCTACTTCAACTGTAGATAATGCAATTTAACTTTGTTTCTTGTTGGACCAAGACACTAACATGGAACTCATATAGAATGCACCACCACTAGTGCTTTTTCTGTCATCAACACTTCCTACCTAATCTGCATCTGTATATGCATGAAGTGTAAGATCTCTATCTCTAGGATACCATAAACCAAAGTTCTATTTTCCTTGAAGATATTTGAAAATCCTTTTTACTACCTGAAGGTGTGATTCCTTTGGATTTTCTTGGAATCTTACAACTATTCCTACTACATCCATGATGTCAGGTCAAATATCTATTAGATAAAGCAGATTGCCAATCATCGATCTGTAAGTTGGTTGATGTATTGCTGCTGATTCATCATTTGAGCTGAGACTGCATCTTGTTACCATTGGGCTACATATTGGTTTAGAATCTTCCATGCCATACTTTTTTAGGATTTGTTTGAGATATTTGGTTTGTGAGAGAAAAATACCATCTTTATTTTGGTGAACTTGTAGGCCATGAAAGCAGGTCAGCTCACCAAGAAAGGACATTTCAAATTCTTGCTGCATTGCTGAAGAAAATTTTTGACTCATGGATTCTTCATTGCTACCAAAAATTATATCATCAACATAAACAACAATTATTAGCAATTTACCAGTGTCAATCTTTCTATATAAATTGCTATCCGCTGACCCCTTTGAAAAACCCTATTGGTGGAGATATTTGTCAAGATGGTAATACCAAGCCCTTGGCGCCTATTTTAGACCATAGAGAGGCTTTATGAGTTTTCACACAAGTTTTTCATTATTTCCAAGAGTGAATCCTTCTGGCTGTTCAATATAGATTTCTTCTTCTAAGTCTCCATTAAGAAAGGCATATTTTACATGCATTTGATATAGATTGAATTTCTGAAAACTAGAAAGAGCTAGAAACATTCTTCTGGCTTCAAGTCTAGTAACAGGTGAAAATTTTTCTTCAAAATCTATACCTTCTTGTTCAGCATACCCTTTGCAAACAAGGCTTTCCTTGTTTCTAATAACTTCTCCATTTTCATTTAGCTTGTTTTTGAATATCCATTTAGTTCCTATGATATCCTTATCATTAGGTTTGCGAACTAATTCCCAAGTATTATTCTTTTCAATTTTCTCAAGTTCTTCATTCATGGCCTTGGCCCAACATTCATCTTGACATGCTTCATTTACATTTTGAGGTTCCATTGAAGATAGTAATGCTAGATAGCTTGAGGCTTTGGCAATAGTTCGTCTTGTCTGCACACCTACCCCATTTTCCCCTAAAATTTGAATTTTTGGATGATTTTTCTGAACATACCTAGACAAATTCTTTTCTTCTATCATTATCTCTTTCTCTGGTGCTTCACTGGTTTCTTCTTCACAATGAGTGTGATTTGATGTGGGAAAATTATCCTCGTCTTCTTCATTGTCATAATCTTCGAATTTTATCTGTTTTCAATTTTTTGCATGCTTCATCAACTACAACATCAACACTTTTAATAGTTTTACCAAGTATTTTATTATAACAATTATATCCTTTACTTCAGGAAGAGTAGCCAAGAAGAATACCTCCATCTGCGTTGGGTTCAAACTTACCAAGTTTTTCATCAGTCCTTTTGATGTAACATTTCCTTCCAAAAACTTTTAAGTATTTTATAGTAGGAGTCTTACCATACATAATTTCATGTGGATTTTGAGTGCTATTTGGTCAAACATTTGCTTGGTTGAGAATAGTGACTGTGGCGAATGCAGCTTCACCCCAGAAGGTTCCAGGAGTTCCAGTTTCATCTAGAATAGCACGAGCCATTTGTTGAACAGTTTTTTTCATTCTTTCGACCACTCCATTTTTTTGTGGAGTCCTTGCAGTGGATAACTCCCTTTTTATTCCATGTTGTTCACAAAAGTCAGAGAATTCATCCGAGGTAAATTCCCCTCCTTGATCAGATATGAGACATTTGATGCTGCGATCAAATTCATTTTCAATCAAAGCTTTGAAGGCTTTGAACTTTTCAAATGCTTCATCTTTATGCTTTAGAAGGCCTATCCAACACATTCTAGAAAAATCATCAAAGAAAAATATAAAGTATTCTTCTCCACGAGGTGACTTTTTCCTTGATGGTCCACATAAACTAGTATGAACAAGTTCAAGAGGCTTACTAGCTGACCCTTCCTTTTCGATGAATTGAGATCTTGTTTGCTTACAGAATTGGCATGATTTGCATATAGTATTGTCAGGAATGTTGATATCTATAAGATCATGAACATCTTCGAATATGCATGTTTTCCTTATTTCAGAAAAAGCTTAGATGTCCCAATCTTCTATGCAATAGCTAGTTTTCATCATTTTTGCTTAGATAACATTGTTGTTGTCCTCCCTTGAGTATGTATAGGTTGTTTGGAGTTCTTGTACCTTTAATCATGGTTTCTCCTCTATCAAACTCATGAACAACACATCCATTTGATTGAAACACTACTTCATTTCCTTCATCACACATTTGACTCACACTTATAAGGTTATGCTTTAAGCCATCAACATACATAACATTCCCAGCTTTAACCTTTTCTTTCAAGAAAATAGAGCCTTTACCTTTTATGACAGCCAGAGTGTCGTTTCCAAATGAGACACTCTTTTCCTTTTCTAAGGCATTATATGAATGTAGTTTTTCTTTGTCACCTGTCATGTGTTTTGAGCATCCACTGGTTTTCTTGTCCTTCTATATACAAGGCTATACCACATCTTTCTGTTTGCATTTATTTATTTCTCCATATTTTTGGATTTAATGGAGTTGACTGCTTTTGAGATATTTGCCGAAATTTACTCCTGCATTCAGATTCTTCATGCCCAAAGTTGTTACAGATTGAGCATTTTATTTCATTTCATGAAGAGAAAAGTTATTATAGGAAATTTTCTTGATCAATGTCACATTCCTCTGATTTCATGCTTCTCTAGTCCTGATGGTTTTCTAAGCAACACATTGAGCAGCTTTATGTCCAAAATTATGACATGAGAAACATTAACCATTAAAGAAGTTCTTGTGATTATTGAATCTACTGACCTGGTGATTGTAGTTTCTATTGATATTCATCTTTGAAGTAAATTGAGTACGATTTACCCAAGGTTGGTTGTGACTTCTGTTCATCGATGAAGTAAATTGATCCTAATTTTCCTGGTGGTCTGATTTATGCCTTTGCTAACGATTGTCAAACTGTTATTTGCTCTTTGCTACATCAAGGTAGTTTTTAGTGGTGGTTGACGACTTCTGTGCTTGAGATGCTTCTTCAGTATATCCAAGACCTATATTTATCAGAGGAGAATGCTGCACTTTGATAATTTCATTTAAGGGTTCTAATCCTTTAGAAAATCTAAGATT
The DNA here is from genome assembly GCA_000404065.3 of Pinus taeda. NCBI lineage: Eukaryota > Viridiplantae > Streptophyta > Pinopsida > Pinales > Pinaceae > Pinus > Pinus taeda. Next base: position 41,321 of record APFE031573995.1, on the reverse strand, counting down.
GAGAGCTTTTGTTTCCTTAATATCCTTTATTAAACCCACAATTTCACATTCTAGTTTTTCATTGTGTTTTTCTCTTTCAACAAGTTGGTATGTCAAGTTATAATAATAATATTCTTTTCTTCTAAATATATTTTGAGTTTAGATATTTCTTCATAGAGGTCATCTTCATCTAAAGCATAAAAGAAATCATCATTTTCATAAGCCATCAAAAGTCTATAGTCATTACTATTTCCAGCTTTGTCACTATTTGATAAACCAACGCTATCTTCATGAGTATAGTAGCTCTTTTTACTTACACTTTGTTTTATATTTCATTTTTTTTATTACTTCCCTTTATCATATTTATATTTATGAGGACATTTGGTAGCATAATGTCCAACTCTACCACAGGAAAAACATTAGAAAGGTAGTTTACCTCTGAATCTTTCGAAACGCCGTTGAAGCTTCATAACAAAGCTTACTTCCTCTTCTTCTTTTTAAAGTTGTCCAGATTCATTGAGTTCTTCTTTCCCTTTTGCTAAAGCTTTAAATGTAGCTTCTCTCATATCTGATGGACCTCCTTTTCTCATCTCAAAGGTAGTTAAGATTCCGTCCAGCTGTGTCATAGTAATAGTCTGTATATCTTGCTTTTCTTCTATGGCAGATACTTCTGATTCAAACTTAGCAGACAAGGATCTTAAAAAAATTTCAAATAAGGTAAGTTCCTTAATCTCTTAACCTAGGCTCTTCATGCAATTAACAATCTCATCTATACATAAGAAGTAACTAGCTATACTTTCATCATTGTGGATATTGAGAGTTTCATATTGAATTCTGAGAGTTTGCAATTTAGCACATTTTGCCTCAGAGTCCCTTCATAGCTTAGAACGATTTTGTCCCATATTTCTTTGGCGGATTTGACTTTCATAACTTTGACAAACTCTAATTGTGATAGACTTCCCAACAATTTATTGATAGCCTTAATATTGGTTTCATATTGCTTTTTACCTGCCATATCTGTAGGAATTGCTGATGGAAATGTATATCCTCCTTCCACAATTTCCGAGACATATGTTCCAAGTGATTGAAGATAGGCTATGTTTCTTACCTTCCAATAAACAAAGTTTCTCCCATCAATGATTGGTGGTCTGATGGATCCCTCACTTTCTTGATTACTCATGATGATGGATCTTCATTCAAGTGATCAAGCTTCTTCTGAAGGATCTACTCTGATAGCATTTTTTGGAAATAATACTGAGAGGAGGGGTGAATCAGTATTATCAGACCAATAATTTAATTTTAAAAACTAATTTGCATACACTACTTCAGCTTAGTGGACTACTGTGTATACACAATTGTACTTAATGCAACCAATGTATATGCAAATATCTCTTGATTTAGCCAAATTACCATGCATTGAACTTTAACCAATATATAAAGAATTCATTAGAGAGTTCAGTAAAAGAAAAATGAAACATCACACATAAGCAACACACATGAACACCAAGACATAAAGTGGAAAACTAATGTGGGTGAAAACAACCTGTTGCTGCCATCTCTCTCATCTTTTAATAATAAGAAAAATATGTTTACAATTTTTGTACTGTTGTAGTCTTATACCAATACGCAGGCTTGTACCTGTAGAAGGCTACAACCTTCTCTCATTCTCTAGCTTCTATTGGAAGGGAGCTACAACCCCCTAGCTCTTGTACTAGCTGATATGTTTACTAGTACGTAGGTGTTAGCCTATAGAAGGCTACAACCTTCTCTTTTATTCCAGGGACCACGTTTCATAGATTTTCAAACTAGATCCATCAACAACATCATTCAATCATCAAATATATCTACATCAACCAATATCCTTTTGAACCAACCACAACCAAATAAATCAATCACTTTGACAATCCATCAATCTGATCTTTGAGAATGTTGTCACCAGAATACAGTAACAAGAAACCAAGCCAGAACCCAGAACAATGCAACAACAAACAAAAGCAACTGAAACATATTTTATAAAGTATACACTACGTCCATGTGTTGAACTTGTGTGCATAAGCGCTTTCCTCGAAGCTAACCAATGTACAGATCTGTAAATCAAATTTATGATGTATACACTGCTTCGATATGCAAAACCATCGTGCATATGCTTCTTTTCTAAAGTGAACCTACATACAAATCTATAAATGATGATTTAAACATTACAACTATTTCATACTTTAGTCATACCTAGATCATCATATTTATAGACTACAACATGCGTCAGTTATTCAAATACATGATCAAACCACATAAAAATAATTCACTTCAAGCCTTAAGATCTTGATACATCATTAGATCTTATCCTTCATCAAACGCTAAGGTTCATCCTTAGTTCAGATCAAGCACAACAACATAAGCCAATAACCTGCATATTAGATATCAGACTTCATCAAATATTCGATACATGCACACACTGGCCTAATGATCTTCTCCTCCTTTCATAGTTTGTAGTCCTTTCTCAATACCATGGACCAAAACCACTTAGGACCAATACGTTGGACCAAATACCTAGGGTCAATACCTTGGACATGATACCTTGGACCAATACCATCGACCAAAATACCATGGACCAAATACTTTGAACCAAAAACTTATTTTCCCAAGGTATATACACTTTTCCTTTTGTGAAAGTGCATGTGTACATATACACAACTTGAGTATAGTGAACCTGTGTGTATACACAGCTTGGCCAATGGTGAACCTACATATCACTCTCTTTCTTTATTCTATGAAGTCTGATCTGTAACTCTATGATGTTAACTTGTTGTATTGTGATCTGTCACCAAAGAGAGTTGCCATCAACGACAACACCTGTGTCATAATGCCAACAGTATATGCAGTGTGATCATGTTCTTCTTTGTCTCTTTTTTCAAGATGCATTGTGCCGTATACACCGCTATTTGATGTTTGATGTGGGATCTTGTTTTGTTCTTGATGTGGGATGTACTTATTGTCATGTTTTTATTGAGATCCCTTTGTCGTCATGTTGACGGAATACTCATGTGTCGCCATGTATGTTTGAATTGAGATCCCTTTAGTGCCATGTTGGTAGGATGCTCGTCATTAACATATGTGAAATTATGACATGCCAATAGGAATCCTTTTTTTAATGAGAGTTCTTGTAGCGGAACATCTCTTGGAGCCACTCCTGCATGAGGGCATATTCCTTGTATGATAGAGAAAACACATGCATGTACATCATCACTCTTTCCAACACTTAATGTAGCGGCCTACACCATCTTGACACCGGGGCCCAGAGACGTAGCCGCTCCTAGATGAACTTCATTATCAACATCTTATGTTTTATGTTGCTCACTATTGTAATGTTCCTTCTTCTTTATATCATGCATATATGATCCTTTATGATCTTTGCAATGAAATTTTAATCACATCACAAAAGCAAAATATCTTGGTTAAATCCAGGAGTTGAGTCAACTCGGATCACTTGATCAATTCCATGCAATATTGACAACATTTAGATGAGGAAAGGTGGTCCTTCAGCGATGAGAGAAGAAGTCTTCAAAGCCACATATAAAGGTAAATAGAAGGAAGCACTGAAAGACACAAGCTACATATCAGATGAGGAAGAAGAAAACTTTGTGAGAAATTTGTAAGTGGGTACTAGAAGATTCATAAGGAAGCTTCCCTTTAAGTGTCTTTCTTGTGGAAGAGTCGTCCGTTATGCATATAAAGTTCCTTATATAGAAAGTAATAGAGGGAATGGAAAGAATGTTGTCAGAAGGAAGTTATTTGATAAGAGAATATTTTACTTTAATGAAGAAATTCATGTAGCAAATCTGATTATCAAGAAAATTTTGATTGAGATTCTAACAATTCTTATCTACGACTCATGGATCTTGAAGATCAGTTAATTAATGAATCAGATAGCTGTGAGGTAAATGATTTAATGAAAATGATAAGGGAGAATAATAAAATCATGAACGTTAACAAATAATTTGAATAAAAAGGAAATAGTATGATTAAAGAGATAAAGAGGTTAAAAATGGAATTAGAAGCAACCAATAAAAGAATAGAAAGCCTAAGAAAACAACTCCAAGAAAAGGAAAAGCAGTGTGAGACATTATTAATGGGTAAAAGTTTCTTAGGCGCTAGAGAAGATTATTAATGAACAACACTCTCCTTTGATCAACGTTGACATTGGGCATCATAATAAATAATGTGATGGAAAAAATCACTATAGTTTTTTGCAAACAAAGATTGAATCAAATCACTCATATATAAGAAAATCTCCTAGATTAAGGTCAAGAACAGTCCCTAGGCACAAATGATGATTTTATAGATATTTTTCCTCTTGTGAGTCACTTGGGCATAAGGCCATTGATTACAGTTCAAATATACATAACATAACCTAGAGATGGGATATATTTCAACACATAATTAGAAATTGCAAGCAAATATGGAGGAATAAGGAACCTCAGTGAAAAATGTAGGGAAGATTTTCCTTGTTGTAGTCCATTTATTCTTGAAGCTCACTTCTCACAGTGACTATTGAAATGATGTGAGGGACATGACCTCGTAAGAGAAGAAGATGATTATCAGGTCCTCAAGATCAGTGTTGTATAATCTCAGGGTGAGCAATACATGTTCTATCTCGATGATGATTCCCATCCTTATTTTTTATATTCATGTTGGTTATATTACTAAAAATGCATTTGGAGTGGTAGCAATGAATATGTACATGCAATATAGGATCAAGGGGAGCTGAAGTTGTGAATTTTCAATATTTTACTTTATTTACACAGATCCTATCAATACAAATCACGTATATATGTGAGTTATGATCTGAACAGTGACATATGTTTTGCTATGATGAAGAAACATTGGGATAGACTCATGAAAAGACTATGTTATGCTTTAAACAATTATTATTGGGATTTCTTCTTCTGATGATTGATGGTTACATTCTGTTGATATTATTTAGAAGTGGTTTTGGCTTTTATAAGTTGTTGATTCGTTAATGGATAACTTATTGAGGAAGATACTTTTATGTCCTTACTGATATATGAAATGATATGATCAAATCTGACAATGAATAGTTGGCACATGTTCAGAGATAGAATTTGTTATGCTTCTAATAATGCGTTGTTGGCATTTTGTTTGCTTTAGAACTCCTTGGTACCTAATGATGCTTAACAACAGTGATGTTGCTTATGTTGCTAAAGTTCTTGAATGATGATGCATGAGATGCTAATTATGGTTGATGCTTATCATATGTGAGATGATAGAAGACTCTCTCATGATGATATGATTGAGAACTATTGTTTTTCTTTGTAAAAATGTCATGTAGATCTTGTTATCTCATGCTATGATTATTTGATGATGGTGCTTCTACCATAGAAGAATCCTATGATGTTTTTCTTGGTCATTACATAGGTTACAAGTACATATTATGATACATTGAATGGTATATTTGTAGAAGAGCATGATCTAAGCATGATGATCTTAATGATACAAAATCACAAGGATGAGTAGTTGATAATGATGAATTACAGAAAGGTATTTTATGGATGATTACTTACACTGCATAATAATTAAGTAGTTTTTCTTCTTGCATGAAGAATTTGGGTCAAGAAAATGATGTTGTTGTAGGTTTTGATAAAGACATGTTTATTGATATACTACTACTATATCTGTTGGATGATACTTGAAAACATGGCACACTTTGATGATGTTCAATAATGATACTTCACTACCCTACTTTATGTGGATATGCTTGATTCACACATATTTTGTTTATGCTTGAAAATATATGTTGATGTGCTACAAAATATCTATATGACTTTCATAAGGTCAAGGGAATGAGTTCTACAAACAATATTATGTTGTTGATGCATAGTTGGTCATAGGTTGATGATATTACATTACTTCTTGATGTTGTTTTTCATGTTGTTGTTGATAGATTCTTATGGTGCAGATCATATATGGTGTATGATAGCTTCTAATGACTATCATGGTCTTATTGAGGTCTCTTGTTTTGGTTAAAAATTACATATTTTTTGCTTGATGTAAATGTCATGTAAAGACCTATGTTATAAATCATTGAAAAATTCAGTCCTGTATGGACTATTTTGGTCAAGTCATGTAATCCCATCTTTTGGGGCATGTGATGTAGTTTGTAACCTCGCTGTGTTGGGTGATCAATATAAGCATGAGTCATTGGTGATAGGAAAGGTCATGTCTGGTTGAGTCACAAAGTCATGTAATTCTTTGTATATGTTTAGAAAATTCATCATTTTCTCAAGGGGAGCATGGTGAATATTCAGTATTCATACTTAGCAGATCATATCTATAATTCTCATGTCAACAAAGGGAGATAAGCCTTCATTCAACATTGGTCAACACTTTTCCCTTGATATCAAAGGGGGAGGGTAACTTGGTGTTTGAAAATAATGGTGCTTAGCTTAATGTTCTTTACAGGTATTTAAAGGTTGTGGTGACCAAACACCAAAGTAGTTTCCATCAAGTCCAAAGGGGGAGATTGTTTGCATTATGACTAATGCATTGTCATTGATGGCAACCTGCTTTATGAAGATGTCAATAGGGTATGTCTACATATGACATAGTGTTTGGACAAAGGAATAGTAGTTCAGAGATAGAGGAATGTTGAAGGGGATGTTTTCATAAATACATGGAGGTTCTGTGAAGCAAAGTAAAGTACATATGCGGATATGAAGAAGAGAAGGCACGTACAATTTCTGCACCATGGTATTCTAAATACCATGGGTCTTTACCATGGTATTGACCCATAGTATTGAGCCCAACAATGGATATTTTATCCCGTTAAAGAATACCATCGGAATTAGTGTGGATTTAACCTGTGGTATTGGATAATGGTTAAGCTATATAAGGAGATGAAGATCAAATGACTTTAGTTTGGAAGAAATGAAGATTTCATAGTTAGATCTAAAGAAATTGTTCATGTAATTGGCTATTAATGAATAGTTTGATATGAAACTAAGTATGCACTCGAGAATTTGATGATGGATTAGATCGAATTGATCTGAAATGACTAAATGAATAATGGATTGATTTGATTTGTAATATTTATGTCTCACGCATGTTTTATTATGTACGCCGAGAGTGTTAGGGTCCCACCCTAACCCCTTATTCATGTCATGGGATCACGTCATAGTCAAGAGTCAATAAAGCCCATATTAATATTTGTAAGTGGTTAACCCGCAATTAAGGAAGGGACCACAGTTAGTTACAAATGGGCGGTAGTATTA
>APFE031573995.1:2481-17415 GCA_000404065.3 Pinus taeda | reverse complement strand
AGTTGATTGTCAATTCTATAATTGACTTTAGATACTAGAGAGAGAACAATTTGCATTCAGTGAACCTACAACAAAGGAGAATCATAAAACATAATGAGGCATGTAGAATGTTTAATTATTTTCATATAAGGGACATTATATTTAATTCATCGAATGATTATATTATAAGGCTTGAGCAATTTAAATGACCTCACAAATTGCTTAGCATTATACCTCCTTATCGTAATCGTTATCTCCCTATCATACCATTATACTCCAACCTATCACATCAAATCCATTCAAAATCACATAAATTTTAACGATCCTAATAAATCAGATCAAAAAATTGTGGTTATCATGAGAACTGGTTTAGTCCTATTATGAGTTGGATACCCCGCGAGAACATTCTTTCATTATCATTCAAACTCCATTTCATACCCCTCTCCATCTAGTCTTCCTACCTTTCCTCATTCTAGACCTTCATCATCTTTGTAAAAAAGAAGCAGTCTAGGACTAAGACTTCTCTCCACAATGGGCATTATTTTTCGATAAAACCCCAATAGATCCAAGTTCCTTCAGGAATATCCATGAGCGAGAAAATAGTTGCAGCAAGTGGGCTAGGTAAAGTTTTCTGAAAAATTTGATGGGCATGATTGAGAGGTTACAAAATCTTTTCCATGGGCTTCCGATTTGGTAAAGGAAGAAATTGGTGACATCAAGCTGATACAGACAGAGTCTATCATAGAAGAAGCTAAAAAATTACCCAGAAATGGAGAAATTTGGTTTAAAAACAAGAAAATTAAGGAGAAATAATGGACAAATTTCCTCAAAGATCCAAGTATGGACATTTATATCTTTAAAATGGGAATTTGAGTCACAACATTAAAAGGAAAATGGAGGAATTTATTATTGGTTATCCAAAAAAATTTAACCTGTGAAAGAACGTTCAGAACCATCTTATTCTAACATGCTTGACCTTTGATGCATTTTATTGATGGGAATGAGATAAATTTTCCATATTTCTTACTATGTAGCCTTTATGGTCTCTAGTGTGCACTGAGAATAAAAAAACCCTGGATACTTCCCTATATCATAATGGACTCATTAAAATCTTCATAGAAGCACACTTAGAAGCTAAATGAGATAATTAGAAGAATTTTCTAATTCACAATCACATTGTAGGAACCATGTAAGAGTTAACGAGTATAAAGATCAAAAGAATTTGACATTGGCCAATCTAAAACCCTAACATTGGAGAAGAAAGTGAAAAGGAGGGTTCAACTTTTAATGAAACAAAGGCATTAGATTACCCATTTGAGGACGAATCTCCTCTCTCTCAATTTTTGGAAAAGCTTAAAACAAAAAATGAAAAATAAAATGTTAGAAGAAAGAAATCCAGTTCAAGTCTGAAGCTACTTGACGAAAAAGATGAAGAACCAGAGGATAAGAAATAGGAAAAAACCAACAAAAGGAAAAACATCCAAAACATTGAAGAATTAGGGATAAAGTTCAAAAGAAGCAAGTGAATTTATAAATTTTCAAATGTGAAATATCCTGAATTTTATGATCTTGAAGAGGAAAATGATAGGACACCATCTTAGGCCCTGAATCTGATAAGGAAGACACTAGATATTGATCCAGATCAACAAGAACTCTATGATTACATGCAGTCTTTGGAGAAAAGAGCACCAAAAAGGTAGATTCTTCATCTCACAAATCAAGGAAATACATTCAATAAAGGAACCCCTCTCTCAGATAATATTCCTCAAAATGAATACAAAATTGAGGATTGCTTTAGAGAAATATATATATGAGTTCAAAGCTCTCAATAAACATCTCAAAGAGGAACAATAAGCAGAAAAGGTACAAAATGAAATATTATGTAGTCGAAATGACAACATACTTTTGTATTTGTGCCATTGGTAGAAAAAGAACAAGAAACTCAAAGAACATAATACATTCCTCAAGAATAGAATCAAAGAGTTATAAGGAAAAATCATAATGAAGAAACTAAGGGCAGTGTTGTGTATCAAGAGGAGAAAGAAGATTACTAGTCTGGATGTTCTATAACGGGCCTGAGAGATAGTACACTAAAGGAAATAAGGAAAAAAGTTTGAAATTTTGATTCACAAGGACAAGCAAAATCTTCCGTGTGGGGGAATGTTGATGTCCAAAATTTCTCTCTTTTTGACAATCCGTTTTCCTCTTATTTACCCATTTTATGATAATTTTGTTGTAGTTTCAGTCTATTCAAGGTCATAATAGATATGCTAAAGCATCCAAAAGGTAGTAATCATCCATGTTTTATATCCTACTTCTTATTTATGAAATATAATTGAAACATTTCTACAGCTATATAATTCTTCTCACTCCACAGCTAATGAACAATTTTGCAGCTATCTCCACGGTTAAATAGGTTTCAATGCATGACATAACAAATGAAAGGTATGACGAGATGGAAAATGATCCACATATGAAAATCCACTTGTCCTCATGATCAGGAAAACTACAAAGATTGAGAGATCTAGAAGTCAAACCATAATTCAACTCTATTCTAGTGAACAAGCAAATTTGAAAAAAAGTCCATGGGAAGATCAAGTGAGCATGGAATCGATTTAGAGGTTGGTCTGTTTGATCAAAATCCCTCATGATTTTCACTTTCAGTAGAAAACCATCAGGAGATAGACATGTCTATCAATTTTATTTCTTAGTTGTCAGATTAGCTACCTTTCCTCTCAACATAGGACTTCTAGAACAATTTTAGTAAGAGGTGTATAAAAATCCTTGAACCGAGACTGAAAGAGACTAATTTTTATTGTTAATTACTTGAAATCTTTGTTGAAGACCTATGTGATTAATATTATACTTTTTTTTTGAATTCAATGCATGGTTGAGTGAGCTAATTGAATTTGTGACAGAGTTGTGCTCAATAGGAGGACCCCCTAGAGAGTTCTAAGAGTAGATTAGTCTTATTTTTAATGCAATTTGTCTACTAAATAGTTTCTTTTCTATTGATAGATTTTTGTATTACATTGCTATTTTAATTTCTTTTTGTTTGTATAAACAAAGCACTCATAAAATACAAAAAATATTTACTCTCTTTCATAAAATTCATTTCATGACTCAGTAAATTTCACCAAGCAATTTCATCGATGATGAATAGATGAATTTCAAATTTTAGATGCACACATTAGTAACCATTTGAAGCTGCAAGTTCATATTTTGTTGAATAAGTTTGATGATGATTTATTTCCTTTTGTCAAGAACATAGATAGTTAGAATGCTTTGAATTGATGAGCTTATAATTAGAGTTTCCTTCCTAAAATAGAATTAAGATTTTCATTCTACAAGAGAATGAGAAAATTTCTTTTCGAAAAGTAAAATTATAAGTTGTTTATAGATTTAGATAGATTTATACAAAAGTAAATTAGCATTCTCTTTGCAAAATAAATTTCCATTTCATAATTAGATGAAGTTTTTATTCTGAATTCACAGACTAGAAGTTTAGTTAGAATTCCAATTTCAGTTTGGCATGAAGTAGTTTTAATGGAAGAACATGTGCATGGTAACACTTTGAATTAATATAACACTCATTCATATTCAAAGAAATTTCATCTTTGAAATAGAAATCTTGCATATATTGTGCACATGCACTTCATAAGTACACAAACCTTCACTGAAAATTAATGAAATAATTTAAAGATCAATAAAATTACCCAATAGGAGCCTCAAAGGAACTTTTCAAATGGGGTTTTTCTCTTTTCTTTTGTTTTCTTACTTCTTCTTTATTTCTTAATCAGAGGTTGAATGGATTGTGAGCTTATATGTTCTCAATAAAATTCAACTATGTACTTATTGAATTGGTAAACTTAACCATTGAGAGGGGCTTCATGTAAAACATAAATATGTAGTGATTCACTAGAAGTGAAACGTGTTTTTCATCAATTGTCTCTATTTAAACTAAGCCATTATCATGTAATTTCGCCACATGTAAGGACCCAACCATCTAGACATTGGTTTTCCTTTGAATTATTTGAACTTATAATCATACAACAGGGCCCAATCACCCTCCTTGAAGGTCCTAGCTTTGATGTTCTTATCATGCCAATATTTCCTTGGTAATTGAACCACTTCAATGTACATAAGCGCCTATAGTCTGATTTCATTAAGAGAATTTAACTACCACAATCTCTCTTCCTCAAATTTTTTGATGTCCAAGTTTATTTATATTTCCATTCTCACAGTATTGTTGTCAAATTCAATGGAAAATAAGGCTTTCTTACAATAGATTAACTGAGAGCGGTTGAGTCTAGTGGTGTTCTTCCAAGTAGTGTTGTATGCCCAAGTGGCCTCATCAAGTCTATCTGCCCAATATTTATTACTGCTACTGACAACCCTAGTCAAAATTATTTCCAGTGTTCTATTGGTCACCTATGCTTTCCCATTTACTTGATGGTGATATGGGGTGTATATTCTATGTTTGATATGACACTACCCCGTTATCCCCTCTATCAGTTTGGAAGTGAATTAAGAACCTTAATTTGTCACTAGTTCCCTTGGGAAACCAAATTTGTAAAAACAATTATCCATTAAAAAAATTCTACTTTTTGTTCTATCGCTTCCTTGATTTCCTTTACTTCATATCACTTGGCCAGATAATCTATGCACAATATGATATATTTCTGCTATTTAGATGGTGGGTCAATGGGTTTGGTGACGGACATGTGAGACTTATCAAATGGCTCAAAATTGATTTGGTACTGTAGGGGAATATAAATTGTCTTAGCGGGTTCCCCACTCTCTTGAACTCATCACATTATGTGGTGTACCTCCTCATGCCTTGATGAAGCGTAGGCCAGTAGTAACCCACCCAAATAATCTTGTAGTTTGTCCTCTTAGCAGCAAAATAGCCCCCATAGGGTCCACCATGAAATTTTGAGAGGATGTAATAGACTTAATATTATCTTACACATCTAGTTAGGATTTCATCAGGCCCCAATCTGAAGAGGATGGCCCCAATATTGGTATAAGGAACACTTATCCTAACATTTTTTATATTTTCCTTTGAAGAAAAGTTAGGGGAAAACTGGGTAGAAACCACATATTTTTCCATATCATAAAACCAATGATACAAAAATTATATGGTGAAGAGGTTTTCATTTCGAATTTGGTTACTCCACCATCTCTTCATTCTCTACAGACATGGTGAGTCTACACAAGGAATTTGCAAAAACATTTTATTTCCCCGACTCATCTTCAATGGTTAGATCAAGTTTTTGTAACATAAATAAACATCTAATGACTCGAGAATGGACTTCAAGATTTTTCATCAAGTAAACAATGGCTACATAAGCATTGGGCACAAAACTTGGTATCCAATAATGTAATGCCTTAATTTAATCAAAGAATGTAGAATAGACAGAAGTTATTTTTCAATGAATGTGTATTTGAGTTAAGATTCAGATAACTGCATACTAATGAAATGATAACATAAGGCATTTTACCTTCCATTTTCCAAAATGTTGTTGTCACTACTTTTTTTGGTGTATCTGTGTGAATGTGGAAGCAAACGGCCCTATTTGGCCCCTCAGAATAGGTGAAACTGCAAATTTTTCCTTGAGATCTTCAAAATCCTTTGAAAAATTTCTACCTAAAAGAAATATGAGTCTTTTTTTCGAAAAACCAAACAAAGGTAAACCAAATTTACTGAAATATTTATCAAATCTCCCATAGTATCGAGCTAATCCAAAAAACCTCCTAACATCTATTTGTCTTTGGCAGCCAAGAACTTTTCTAATAATATCAGTTTTATGAGGATCAACCCCAATTACATCTGTCGAGAGGAAGTGGGCTCGAACAATTCATGCATTCATAAAAAAATGGTACTTTTCAAGGCTTAAGGAGAGATTCATTACTATGCATCTTTTCAAGATCTTGCACAAGTTGAAGAGAGCTTCCTGTAAAGAATCTTCATAAGGTGCGAATTCATCTAGATAAACCTCTTCTATGTCATGTACAATATAAAAATAAAAATAAAAAAAATTCCCTCTAGAAGGTGGAAGAGAGTTGCATAAGATAAATGGAAGGACCCTATAGGAAAAGGTTCCCCATGTGAAAGTGAAAGTACACTTATGTTAGTCTGCAAGAATTATTTGGATGTGATTGCACCTCTAAACCCATACAAAATTGAAAATAACTTCTTTCCTGTAAGAGCATCCAAACCTTCATCAATAAAAGATAAACGAAAGTGATATTTGTTGGTGGAATTATTAAGTTCTCTGTAATCAAGGTAAACTCTCCATTTCCCATTCTTCCTAGCATAATTACTAAAGGTGGCACCCACTCACTCTGTAAAGTTGGGTAGATAAAACCTGCACCAAATAATTTATGCAGCTCCCCTTTTACATCCTTTAGTGCAAGGTTTATTCTTCTCTAAGTTTGGAAAACAATTTTATGGCCTTATTTAATGTAATTATGATGATTAAATATCGAGTGAACTTCTTCCATCTCTTTGTAATCTCAAGAAAAAGAGTCAATATTTTTCCTTAAAAAAGTGAGCAATGGTTCTTCATGATCAGCTGAAAGAAAAGAGATGATTTTTAGAGTTTTGGAGGGGTTTATTTCTACAACTTTTACCTTGTCTTGATCATATTTACAAAATGATATTTACATAAGTTGTCTTCAAGATATCCTAAAGATTGTTCTTTAAGACCATCAATTTACATGGCAGTAGGATACTTATTTTGTATGAAATTGTTAATGAGATTCTCCACATCCAGTTTCTTGCTACCAATAGTGTCTTCTATTGTACAAATGGGGTAGGGTGATGATTGATACAATTGTTCTTATTTTTCCTCTTCTACTCACATTATAAAATCATGCTGAACAAGAATTTAAGTAGGGGGATATAGTACAATTTTCTTTATTAACTTCCAATTTGTAATTATTATGCTTCTATCTAGATAGTTGATATAGGCATCAAGAATATCTAACCAAGGTCTTCCTAGGAAATGATGATGGCCATTGAATTTGGTTTTGGGCTAGAGAACAAGGAAATCAATGGGCTACTCCAAGGAATTAATGGAAACCATGAAATCATTGATGACACCCTTGCGTGCTACTTTGGATCTTTCTCCAAGTCGTAGCACTGCAATGGTTTTCTTGAAGGCTCATTGAAGCTTAAGCTTGAGCATATTCCCCTTGGTTATGAAATTTATTGTAGACCCTATGTCAATTAGGGTATTGAGGACTACTGTTAGGTGTGGAATCCCCCCAAAGGCATGTTTTGGGGCTTAAAGCCCAATTTTTGACCAAGTCCATTGTAAAGACTGTGTGATTTGTGGGCACGGAGCATGAAGTCATAATAGAGTCATAGGGTTGTCCACCCTTGTTTTTGTAATGTAATTTTAGTTTGAAAGAAGTGTCCATGGTCTGCGGACCATGGGATTGTATAAATAGAGAGAGGCTCTAAGTGTAGAAAACAGTTAATGGAATCTAAATATGATGGGTCTAAGGGATTGGTTGAGTCAAAGTGTAAGTTGTGTCCTTGGGTTGTAGAATAGGAGAGGACTTTGTTGCTCAATATGTAGAGGCCTAATAATCTGAAGCTGAGTGCGCAGGGCGGGTCAAGTTTATAACCATTGGAAGCATTAATAAAGAGAAGCTATATCATAGTTGTGTACACATTTTCCTGTTTTATGTATTATTGGGTATGAATTGACAATTTACTGTTTCTTTTCTATGCAAATTCATATGAATATGTTGTACACATAAATATAACATAAGGCACCCATTTACGTGAAGATAACTAACTGGTGTAAGAAGATAAGTAAGATTTTGGGTGTGACTTAGGCAAATAGCGCAGAGTGCTACTCCAGCGGTGGGGAAGCCCCACAACCCTAGGTTAGGGTTGCGTGAAGGTGAGTATATCAGGGTGCGAGGGACAAGGAAGTGCTTGAAGTAACCTGCACAAAGGGACTAACAGGTGGACCAAATCAAACCCCTAAACATCTCAAGGGTGCAGAAACCTCGTTCCAACACCCTCCATAATACTTTGGGTGAGACCTCAGTTTGCGCTTCACGAACTATTTCCAAAAGGGCCAGTAGTATAGGGATTTGTTTGGCTAATTAACTCCAAACCTCGGTCAGGCCCCAACAAGCCAACAAATGGGAAGTAGAGTCTTAGCACTCCATGTAGTTGAAAGGAGGCGTGGGACTATAAACTACTCTGCCCAAGAGTTGCATGATGTTGGAGTTGCTCGTAGATGCAAAGTGTCACAAGGTTTGCGACCGTGCAAGGGGGGTTACGCTGATGTGCAAGTAGGCTAGAAACTGACCATTGGATTCACTATTCACAATGTGATGCTCAACTTGAGACCAAATGGAGTGGGTGGAAGGCATTTAAGACGCACTTTATGAGCAAGATTTGGAAAATTTGTAGCCAAGGGAGCACTAATGAACGAGATTTGGGTGGAGTGGTCGAATTCAAATTGAAAAGACGCTATAAATTACAAAGGGCTACCCAACAAACAACACTTGGTCATCTACAAATTGAGCTGTAATATGCCCCGTGTATTATGACTCGAGACCTATTTTCGCCATGGAGAGCATTGATTGAGCCCTGATTATGCGATTGAGATATTTTTGGACCACCAAGATGGCAGCGTCACAAGAAGTTAGGAAAATTATAGAGATGACTGCTGAAGAGGCAGCGTAGGCCCTAATGGTGGGGAATGCCCCTGAAGGCATCAGGATTGTGGTAGAAACCCCTAAATCACCACGCATGACAAAGCCGAAGAAAGACAAATAGCCGATGATTGCTATATGTGTGTCGCCTCGAAACCTACTGTGCACTAGGTTAATGATGGAGGAGAAAGGGAAAGTAGTTAGCCTGGAAACCAATGAGGAGGAGGAAGAATTGGAGGACCTTATAATTGAAGAAGATGAGTACGAAGGCATGGAGGAAGAAACTGAGCCTGTGCACCCTCCAAAAAAGTTTCCCGCCTATATCCCCTAGAGGAAGGGGAAGGCAAAAGTGCCCAAGGATCTCTACAAAAGCAAGAGTTCTCTCCAGAATCCGCTCCTCCTAAATGACCTTATCTTTGAGGGAATGCATTTGGTGCAAGTGCTTAACTTGAAACTTGAAGATTGGGATCTCGCTGAGCACGAGAAATTCCCTCATCCAGAGACTGTATAGGTCATGAAGCCCAAGCAGAACACTACAGTGGGGGTTATCAAATTGGAGCCACAAAAGTGGTTACACGAAGTGGAAAAGGTATAGTTATTAAACCGTCTCTGGGTGTTGCGTTTCGACTGCGCCCCTTTAACAATATTCATCATTCGGAAACTTCTCTTCATGGTGCATGGTGGGTATTTGCAACTACTGGAGCCCATTCCCATCACGGACCACTTAATCCACTACATCACCTGACTCCCATGCAATGCAGAGGAGATCGCAAACATCTCAGAGGGGAAGAGCAGTTACTTGGCCCTCGTAGAGGCCATGAAGAAGAAATATAAGCTGGAGAATAAGAAAAGGGGTTGTGCCATATCTAGCATCAACGAGGAAGAAGTTAAAGTGGCAACCTAGATATTGGCGAGTAAAGTTATGCCCAAGTGCCACACAGATGAGGTACCCGTGCCAATGGTGGTACTTGCTGAGTAGTGCATAGAGGGGGTCCAGTTCAACTGGTTCGAGCTCTTATGTAAAGAGTTCCTAAAAAATTTCCGCGAGTCCCAGGAATAAGGAAAAACATTCCACTATGCATGGCTTCTGCTTCCCAAAGTGCTCATGGCAAGGGAATTGCCGGAGGACAATCAGTTCCCCACAATTAATAGCGATCTGCCAGAGGCTGCAAAGTATGCTTCGATGTGGGCCATGAAAGACATGATTCGAATCTGTGACAACAAGATATTCTAGGTGTTCATGGAAATGAACATTCAAATGGCGATTAACCGCAAGCCATAGTTATCACCCACTATCTACAACAGGCTACAAAGTTTTGTAGAATTTAAAGCATAGCTCCACAGCGTATATATCAGAGCGCACAAGGAACCAACCAAGAAATGGAGCGAGCTATGCTTTGTAGCCATAGATTATGTAATTTTTGATATAGTAGAGACATGGCCACAGGAGTGCACACGCTAGACATCATGGCAGTAGAAAAGTTTGATGAGAAGAAGAAGAAAGAGGAAGCCAAACTAACCATGGCACAGTTGGCAGAGAAGAGAAGGCAGGAAGAGGAGGGAAAAAAAGCATAGGAGGCACGGGAAGTTGCACAGATAACCACATAAGACAAAAATCCCATAGCAAAAGCAGTAGCACAGGAGGAAGCCAAGAAGGCACGTGAGGGCCAAGCGTCATCTTTGCATGGGTAGGCAAAAGAACTGAAAACAAAGGAAGAAGAGGGTGGTGTAGACCCACAAACAGTATCAACACTACTGAAGTGCCAATGCTTGAGTGAGTGGACAGGGCCATGTAAGAGGGTGACAGGCTCTAAGCTGTCGATCAACCGAATCACCCTTACTCGGGGTGATCCACATGACATCAGCGAGATGGTGTGTGACGTCACCTCTGAGGACCTCCACAACTTCACGCGAGAGAATCAGATTATGTTGGAGGCCCTCAGAGAGTAGCTTCAGGAGTTGTAGGTGTGCACTTCGCAGGCTGGTACCCTTTTGACCTGCCTCGTAGTGGGGACAACTACAATAAAGTACATGTTGCACACTCGAACAACAAACATAATAGTGCTACTAGAAGGGGCAATGGTTACAACAAATGAGGCCGAAAGGCCTACGATTAGCACACTACAAAGTATCGGGATCAACATGGCTGCACTCCCATGGGAGACACTATATGCTCTACAGGATGTGATTAGTGCAGAACTGTGGGCTAGGGAGAGTCACGCGGTGCAAGTGATGAGCGAGAAAAATATCAACATGGAGAAATTGAGCTTGTTGCACAACTAAGTGGTGTCACATAATAGGGAGATGGTATGGGTACTGAAAGAAGCTTGTCAGATGATCCCTAAGTTGGCCATCCCAACAGATGCACCAACAGAGGTGCGCATCCACAAACTAGAAGCAGGGGTGTGCGAGGCGCGATAAGAAATGACTAAGGTTCAGCTAGAGCTGAACCTTCAGATAGCAGAGTTGCGGTTGAAGGCATAACCATCCACCACTCTAGAGGTAAGAGTACAGTGCGCTAGTGCTGTTACATTAGGGATGGAAGAGATCAGCAATGCTGTAAGGAACTGCACCAGAATGTTGGAGGGGTCATTTGAGGTCCTCACTAGTCTGTAGGAAAACCCTAACATCCAGTGCTTAGAGATAGAGGCACATGAGCTCCAACAATAGTACGATGGTGTCAAATGGACCATGTAGACAACAACCCTCACTTAGAGGCTCGAATGAATGTAACATGCCAAAGCGCTGAAGGAGCAAGTGGACATCGCACGACACCAAGAAGCAAATCTTAAAGGCATGTATTCAGCCTTGGATTTACAAGGTCTTCATCATTACAGTAACAACTGAAGGGAAGCTCACACAAATGTAGGGGATGTTGGAATAGGTCAAAGGAAGCAGCTCCGACACCGCGGTCTCCGAACAATGGGTACAAGAGATTCAACAAGCCACTAATCACTGCGCTACCAACCTTGTAGCTATTCGAGAAAAGTTGGAGGGACTTTATCGAAGATCTCCGCACCAACAGAGTGACTCGAGGGTGAGTCACGATGTTTGTGTTAGGGGCTTGTTGGGCATGGAATCTCCCCAAGGCATGTTTTGGGGCTTAAAGCCCAAGTTTTTACCAAGTCCATTATAAATACTCCATTATTTGTGGGTGCGGAGCATGAAGTCATAATAGAGTCATAGGGTGGTCTACCCTTGCTTTTGTAATGTAATGTCAATTTGAAAGATCTACCCATGGTCCATGGACCATGGGATTGTATAAATAAAGCAAGGCTCTAAGTGTAAAAAACAATTGATGGAATCTAAGCATGATGAGTCTAAGGGATTGATTGAGTCGAAGTGTAAGTTGTGTCTTTGGGTTGTACAGTACGAGAAGGCTCTAAAATTGATCGTGTAGAGGCCTAGTAGTCTATACATAAGTGCATAGACCCCTAAAACTGAGTACGTAGGGAAGGTCGACTCTATAACCATTGGAAGCATTAACAAACAGAAGTTATATCATAGTTCTATGTTCCTTTTCTTGTTTTCTATATTATTAGGTAGGAATTGCCACTTTATTGTTTATTTGTTCTACGAACTCATATGAATATGTTGTACAAATAAATATAACATAAGGCACCCATTTACATGAACATAACTAACTCGTGTAAGAAGAAAAGTAAGATTTCAGGTGTGACTTAGGGAAATAGTGCAGAGTGCTACTCCAAGAGCGTGCAAGCCCCACAGCCCCGGGTTAGGGCCACACGAAGGCAAGTATATCTAGGCGTGAGGGGCAGGGAAGTGTGCAAAGTAACCTGCTTAAATGTACTAACAATTGAACCAAATTAAACCCTCAGATATGTCAAGGGCATGGAAACCTAATTCAAGCACCCCCCCTTACTACTTTAGGTGAGACCTCAATCTGCGCTCCATGGACGGTTGCCGAAAAGGCTAGTAGTATAGGGATTTGTTTGGCTAATCAACTCCAAACCTGGGTCACGCCCCAACAAGCCAACAAATACCATGTTATTAATGTGCACATCTAATGTTATGATGCGATGATCCCAATATTTTAGGATGATGAACTTCCAAAGCATCACATCAACTAGTTTCCTAATGTCATTGATAGTAAGGGCATTCTTCCAAATCTTTCCTAGCTTCTTAAGAAATTATTCGTTGATGAATTTGCTGTATATGGGAACATCCTGTATCAGCCATAGGATAAAAATATTAACACATAGACTTTTTAGTTCTCCTCAAAGCTCATTTTCTTCTAAGTTGTGTATTTTGTGATGGATCAACCTTTTAGGATAGAACTTTTAGTTGCTTTGAGGATTGTTTTATTCCTTTGCTCCTTCAAGTTTATCTATTGGATAATGTGGGTGAGAATTAGGAAGAAATTTCTCGAACTTGATGATCTGAAAATCACCCTTCAGTTACCTCAGTTAGTTAATTAATGAATGAAGGTATTACAGGCTCATGTGTCAGATTGTGTGTGTGTTATTTTAGGCAACAGATCGATTAGATTGCAAAATACACAGACACTGGCAATGGAAAATAACAGAGAAACAAAGTAAGCAAAGAACACAAAAATTAATAAGGACTTCCACCTATCCTCCAGGGCTACGTCTCTAGTCCAACACAACCAATTATACACCACAAGGAAACAAACATGACCAAGGGAGGAAAATAAAACACTAGGACCTAAAGTAAGCTCCCGTGTATTTAACTCTAAGAATAATATCTCAAACCACCACATGTAATGTACTAGAATTATGTCTACCTCCTAGATGGAATATGGTCATCATTAGGAGGTTTTCAACTATCAATATGAGTCTCATTGCCTTAACCATGGTTGGGGGAGGAAACTAAAGACCTAAAGGTAGTTCCTAAAGTTGAAGCAACATGGATGAGGAATTAAACCACCACATAGGAAATTTTATGATATCTTTGATTTTCAAGAGGGAATATGGGCTCTATTAGAATATTTTTAGCACTATATTTGGGTCATGGTTACTACAACATGGTTGGCAGAGGAAATCTTAGCTCTGAAAAACTTTTATGTGTTTTGGGAAAACAATGTCACCTTAAGATGGACCTTGAGGATTTAGACATGGTTAATGGAGTATGTTTGAACTTTAGGCCATAATGGAAACTTTTAGCCATCAAAGTCCATGAAGGATGCCTCAAATAATGAGACATGTCCTTGTGAGCATATCCTTTTCTTATGAATGTGGATGTTAGTTCTGTTAGGTGGTTTTTAGAATTAGGTATGTTTGGTAACTCCATCAAAATGATATGTTAAAGAAATCCATGTGTTATCTCCTAAGGTAACATTTGAGGCATGTTGAGCATGGCATTTCTTAGATGCCATAAATATTTGAGGCATCTTGAGTATCTTTGATGATTGTTGGGGGAAAAATCATATGGCCCAAACCCTGAAGGTAGTTTCTAACTGTGGAGGGATATGAAAAACGACTTTGACCACCACATAAGACCTTTCTATAGGTTCTCTGGCCCTTAGGAGAGGATATCAGCTCTATTGGAATGTTTTTAGTACTATTTGGGCCATATGGCCTTGAACATGGTTAACATAGGAGGTCCTAGAATTAAGTCCTAAAGAAAGCCTCTATGCATCTAAAGGAAATAATTTCACCTCAAACATGGGTCTTGACTCTTTGATCCCTTAACATGGCTAAGATATGACCCCTCGGATGGAAAGGAATATTCTATCCATCTTCAACCAAAAAGGGTGCCTTAAAAGACTACACATGACATTATGGGGATGTTCTTCACCTATGATTGGATATGTAATTGACACTAGGTTGTTTTGAGCAGGTTGTATGTATCCTATAATCCTATAAATTATTTAGGAAAGAAGGTAATGCCTTAGGTCCAAAGGAAATCCTTAAGGCATCTAGGATAGCCTTGAACTTGTTAGGGGAGGAAAATTAGGCCTTAAGACCTAAAGGTAGGTTCTAAGGCTAGAAGGACATGAATGTTGATTTGAGCCAACACATATGACCTTTATATGGAATAATTCGACTTTAAGAGGGGTTAAGTGTTATGCTCTTGACCTGAAAATGATGCCCAAATACAGAATATGCGAAGAAAAGAGACCTAGAATACAGAATACGCGAAGAAAAGATACCCAGAACACATAATAGCAATGAATTTATTATTCAGAGAGTAATGTTCACTTGCCTCTTTGAGGGGGAAACCTCCAATAGAGCAGAGCTCAATTACAAAATAAGACACGATGCTCCTCGCAGGGAGTTTCTATCCTTT